>PVKS010004092.1:0-96848 GCA_004027875.1 Aplodontia rufa
TGCCTTTGCTCTTAGGGGTTATGTCTTTGTTTTTGCACTTAGGGGCCAGGGAAGGAAGTGGTTCCTCCTCTAGCGGCAGGGAGTGTTTGCCTTTTGGCGTCATTGACATATCAAAGGGAATGTCAAAAGAGAAACCAGTCTCCTCCCGACCGACTCAAACATTCTATCTACTCTGACTGCCTAACTTTTTCTATCTCATCAATATCCGTTCTTTTTCTTCCTTCCAAAAAGAGTCTTCATTTTCTGATCAGCTTTCAATCTCACCCAACGTGATCCAGGAGAAAGGCAAACCGGAACCCTAGGACCAAGTGCGGAACCTCATTTACCTAAGCGCATCAGTGCGTGGCATTCTGGTGTCGGGGGTGGGCCTGTGACCTAAATTGATCGGTCACACTCTATGACTTCCATTACCTGGGTAGGAGGGGGGCTCCCCCTCTCTCCTGAGAATGGACCCAGGGAGCATGATCCCAATTGCCAGTAGCCGCCATCTTGGAACCGCAGGAGAACTGGCCTTAGGATGGGGTTGACTCAAGGTCAGAGCAGAGCCTGGGACCAACCTCAGTGACTGACAAGGCGTTAAGTCCTTGATTATTCTTCACCAGAGCCTGCCCGAAGCAGACTGCACAGCTGCCAACAATTCCTCCCTCCGGCTCTTCAAGCCGCTGTTAAGCATCCAGCATTGGGGACTTGCGTCTAACCAGTAGAAAAGGACAAGCCTGAGGTGATGTCACTTGTGTGGCTCGGTGCTACAAGACAGGGACTTCCATCTTGTGATGCAAATGCACTCTCTCAATTGCCTTCTCCGCCTACATGCTGAGGGGTCTGCTGGAGAGGAATTGAGGATGGCCTGCAGCCAACAGCCAGCAAGCCACGGAGACCCCTACCCAACAGCCCTCCAGGAACTGAATCCTTCCAACAATGATGTTTAGAGGCAGATTGCTCCCGATTGCACAGTCAGACGAGCAGCTTGGCTGCAGCCTGTGGGAGACAACTGTCAGTGCTGTTCCGACTGTGAGGCCTATACCAGGCCCACAAGCCCACTGGACAGCTATCCTCAGGCACACAGAAGTTGCTCCTTCTGCCAGAGCAAGTCCCAGCCCACCCTGCAGAGTTTTTGTTCCTGTCTGACCCCAAAATACAGACTGACTTTGCAATAATAGTTCTCTTTCTCTTTTTCTGTTTCCAAATACTGAAGGAATAGAGACATGAAAGATTGTTGGGGGTCAGAAGAACGTGGAAAAGCCACAGAGAAGCTGTTTTCTGATGATGTACTTTTGCAAACCAAAATATTCCAGACAGTAACCATTTTATCATAGTTCACAATTTTATCAGTCAGAGATTCAAGCAGGGCTCCTCAAATAATTCTTCTGTCCCATGCAACATTGACAGACTGGATGGAGGTACCTGTTCCTCCTCGTTATGGTCTTTCTGCAGGACCGGACTATCTCCTTCTGGGTCTGGTTACCACCTTGCTCCTCATCCTTTGGGCTGGGGCCTGGAACAGATCTGAGGGGCATGGCACTGTATTGGATGTCCCTACCTACCCTTTTTTCTTTTCTTTTCTTTATGTGGTGCTGGGATTTAAATCCAGGGCCTCACAAATGCTAGGCCAGTGCTTTACCACTGAGCTACATTCCCAACTCCTGCCTATACATTTCCTAAATTCTCCTTCAATTATCCTTATCAGAGGAGCTATTTGTTTCCAGGCAGGCCTGACTGATGCATCAAAGGCCTTAGCCATGGTACAAATGACAGCCAATATGTATTGAGCACTTACTGTGTTCCAGGCTCTGCCCAGAGCACCTTACCTGCATTAGCTCCATGACTAATGTAACCCCATGGGGCAGGCACTATTATTATCCCACCTTACAGATGAGGAAACCAAGGCAGAGAAAGGCAAAGTAAGTTGTCCAAGGTTACACAGCCACCAAGTGGCGGAACCAGGAGTTGAACCCCAGCAGTCTAACTCAAGCCCTGCTCTGATCCACCGCACTCCAGAGTGGGGAGATTTCTGTCGACAGGATGCGCTGATTCCTCAACAGGTCTCATCCAACTCAGAGCAAGGTTTTGGGGTGGGGCAGATTTGAAAAGCAAGACTGGGCTGTGAGATTTTTTTTCCTTCAGTAATAGCTCCAAGAAGCTCCAGCAAGGCTGGAACTTGCTCAGGGTGATTGTCCCCTGAAAATCCCCTGTCCTGCTCAGGACTGAGCCTAATCACCCTCCCCCTCTGTGGAGGGATGGGACTGAGGAACCTGGGAGGTGACAGCCACCCAGGAGGACCAGAGACACAAATCAAGCTCTTGTGTTTGGGGGGATGACCTCTCCCGGTGGTTCCACCACAACTGGACAACCTCCGGACCCAGCATGGGAACGGGAGATGTTGGCCCTGTGCACAGCCTGGAGTCTTTTGGTGACCACTAATAGAAGCCTGCCACTGGTGAGATGCAGTTTTTAAGAAAGGGAAAGAAAATTAAAAATGCTGCGCTGGTTCTCCTCCCCGAAGCGTCTAACAGCGCAGCTGGCTTACGCGCCAGCCTGTCACAGGGCATAGTCTCTGCATTGTCTCCCTCTTGGCTCCCTTCCTGAGTACAGTTTTACCACGTGGTGGCCCAGGCTGCTATTGGCTACCCAAAGCTTTTTGCCAGAGTGGGGTAAGGGGAGATTGGGGCATTCCTTGACCCTGCCAGAAAAAGTCCCAGGGAGGGACCTCATTGGTCCAGCAGAGTCATGTGCTCATCCGTGTGGCAATCACTGGGGCTGGTAAATGCGAGTCTCCGATTGGTTCCATTAGAATCAATGCTTGCTTTCAAACACAATGAGGGGGGTTGGGGATTTAGCTCAGTGGCAGAGCACTTGCCTAGCACACGCAAGGCCCAGAGATCGGTCCTCATCCCAGAAAAAAAAAAAAAAAGAAAGAAAGAAAAACACAATGAGGGGGTGGTTATCTCTACCTGATCCTAAGGATGAACAGGGAGGAGGGAAAGGGTTGGTCCTTACAGGGGGACTGGGTTTTATAACCAAAGAGCTGAGGGTAGAGGGGATGGAGCTCATGGGCCCAAGCAACAGCAGATTCTCACTTCCGCACAAGAGTCCTGCAATCCATGTCTGGGGTGCGAGGACTTGGCAATGAACAGGGGATCCCAGGAGAGGGTCAAGAACAAGCCCAGCTTTGCATCACATCAGGGTGCACCAGAGACCACACCTTACACCAGCTGCTCAGATTTCCAGAATCCTGATAGTTATCAGCAACAGGGTGGCCATGGGGCCTCATCTGGTGTCTGCCTGCGGAATTTTGGCTTCTCAGGGCAGGTGAGCAGTGGAACTTCAGAAGGCCTCTGTGGTGACAGGATGAGAGCCTAGGCTCTGAGGGGTTCGCTATTTCTCAGCAGTGACTCAGGGAGCTGAAGCAGGCCTTTCCCTGGGGAGGCCTGAGAGCATGGTGTGCCCAGAAGGGCCTGTGATTGGACAGACCACTTCCCTGGGGGCACAGGGAGGTCTGAAAGAGGCTTGTTTTAGGGGCAAAAAGGAGTGATAATGGTGCCCTGGAGGGGGTGCCTTAAGGCAAACTTATCTGCACTCATTTCCAGGTGAGTGTGCTGAGGCTCTGGGAAGGAACTTGCCAGAGGCCTTGGGGTTAGATGGGAACTCCGCCTGTCCTCAAAACCCATTTTCAAATAGGAAGCTACAGCCCCGTTGAGGGATATGGTGAAAGAGACACTTCCCATCCAAGGAGGAGACAGTTTAGCCCAAAAGACGAGTCTGTGGCGTCTGGTCATGGCCTAGTGAGGGGGGTCCGCAGGGATCTGGGACACCGGGGACGGAGGGGGATTGTGGGCTGCAGCAGGCAGGGTGGCCTCCTGGAGGCTGTACTTTTTGTGCCCCCCTTTTTTAAATAGTTTTATGGGGATACAATTCACGTACCATGCAATTTACCCACTTAAAGCGTATAATTCAATGGTTTCTAGCGTGGCCACAAAGTTGTGCAACCACCACCACAATCAATTTTAGAACATTTTCATCACCCCCCGAAACAACCCCGTAACCATCACCAGGCGTTCCCCACTTTCTCTTCTCCTCCCAGCTCTGGCAGCCACGGGAGGACTGCGAATCCGCCCATTCTGAATACTTGGCGTGGGTGGAACGCACTGCTCTGTGATTGGCTGCTTTTGCTTAGCATGTGTTCAAGGACTGTGCTGTAGCATGTTTGGGGCTTCTTTCCTTGGCGTGGCCGGATAATATCCCCTAGCATGACTGCAGCACCCTGTCTGTGCTCGCTGCTCCTCAGCCCAGGGACACAGGTGGCCTCCACATGTGGCTGTTAGGAATAAGCCTGGTACAAACACCCGGGCGCTAGTTTTCGTGTAGACATGCTATCATTTCCCTTGGATATAGACCCGGGAGGGAGTCACTGGATCACAGGGCAACTCTTGTTTCTCCTTCTGAGGAGCTGCCAGACTGTCCCTTCCCCAAAGGGACTGTGCCACATTACACTGCCACTAGAAGGCTTGATTTAACACATGTTGGGAACTGGGTTCTTTTCTAACTTCTGACAGGCTGAGGGGTAGAGGAGAGCAGCCTGGCAGTGGCACAGAGGGCAGAGGAGCCTGGGGTGCCTTCAGTCCTGTCTGCCACCCTTACTGTGTCACCTCTTCTCTCCAGGTCTCAGTTTCCTTGTCTAAAAATTAAGGCGTTTGGTGGTGAGGAACCTGGTGATTTTGCCTCCTGGGGACATCTGCAATGCCTAGAAGCATTTGGGTTGTCACAGTGGCCACTGCCATGTTCCTGGTATCTGGTGGGTAGAAGTGGAGGATATTGCAAAGCATCCCAGGAGGCACAGGACAGCCCAACAGCACAATGTTACCTGGCCCCAACTGTCAGTAGTGCTCAGCAGAGCCCTGCTTTAGAGCAAGATGATTTCCTAGGGTCCCGAGCTACCAAGTCACTCTGCAAAATGCTCTGGGGACAGAGCCTGCTCAAGAGGAGGCATTTTTTAGTGCCTGGGCACTCGGAGGAGAGGCCTCGGGGATCCACGAGTGATGCTGCGGATGTGTACTGGCAGGAGCTGGCTGGTTTCTCCCTCTGCTGCCATCTCGGGCTCCTTAGCATGGGAGAGCAGACTGCCCTGTTAGATAAGGAGTGAGGGTCATAGGAGGTATGCAAGAGAGGGCAGCGAGGCCACCTGTCAGAGACGCCCTGCCGGGGGTCTGGGGCTGCACTTGAACCATTCCTTGGGACGGGAGGCAGGGCCGTGGCTCCCGTGGGACCGCGGGGCTCCGGGTCTGGGCCTCCCACCTGCCGGCTGAGCTCCTCCTTTCCATACCAAGTTGGGATCTTCTGTTTCCCTCGAAGAGCCCCGCGGGCCGCCCCGGCTGTAGCCCCAGCTGGCGGAGGCGGCACCCCGAGGTCGGGCGCTGGCGCTCGGCGCCTCCGCCGGGCACCGCCCGCCGCCAGGCCCGGCCCCGGGGGCGCGGCCGCCGGCTTCCGTGTGCCTCTGGGGGCCCCGGGCCGCGAGCGGCCGCCGAATGGCTTTTGACAAAAACCCCTTGACCACCAAGGCCGGCCTCTTCCTGAAAGCCCCGCTCGCTGCGATACAGGAAGTGGAAGGGAGCGGGCGCCCGGAGCGCGGCGGCAGGCGGCTTCCCCACTCGGCGCGCGGCTGGCGGCGCCCGCCCGGGCCCATCCCGAGGGCCAGCGCCAGCGCCATGCGGGCGCCGGGGGCACCGCGTGCCGCGCCGCCCGGCGCCTGAGCCCCTCGCAGACGTCCGGCATGATCCGACCGGCGGCGGCGCCCGCGCGCGGGGACCCTGAGGGGTAAGTCGCGGCGGGCGCCCCTGCCCCTCTCCCCTGTCCCCGAGAGTCCCCGGAGCTCCGCAGGGAGCCTCGGCCCCTCGGAACCCCCAGCCGCAGCCCAGGCCGGCGCGCGGTTCTCGGGAGGGGGCGGCCCTGCTGACTGCAGCAACGGTCGACTTGGCTGAACTTTGAAGCCCAGGCGTCGCTCGCTGGACAACCAGCGCACCCTCTGCGGCCGGGCGGCGGCATTCCGTGCGAGTGCGTCTCTACCCGTCGGAGCCGCGCTGCGGGTGTAGACGCCGCTCTCTCCCCGTGCGAGTGCGCGCGGTCCCGGCCCCGCCAGCCTGCTGCACCGCCGCTCTGCCTGAGCCCTGGGGTGCGCCTTCGGGTTCCAGGAGCCCTCCGGGCGCGGGAGCGGGGAGCCGAGGCTCCAGCAATTTCCAGGCGCCCCCGACTCAGCAGCTGACCCGATTGCTTGGACACAGGGCCCACCATTGTGCCCTCCACCGCCCTACTGGCCGGGCCTGGGGCAGTGATCTTCGGACTGGCCTTTGGTGAACTGGTGGCTGGGGAGGGTCCAGAGCGCACCGGGTCTGCCTGAGCTGCAGCGCCCTGGGGTGGAGGTGGTATGGGGCGACGCAGCTTGGAGTGCTTGGTGACAGCGGAAGGTTTGGGAACCAGCTTCCCAGAAGGCTCCCCAGTGTCTGATTATATCTCCTCCACCTTGCGATCTCAGGCATTGAGGGCAGCGCTCGCGCAGAAAAGGTCCTGTCGCCCCGCCCAGCAGAGAGGGAAGCTTCAAGTTTGTTGAGGTGGATTCCAGGGAAATCCTTTAGGAACTTTTCTGGGTGTCACGGTCGCTGGGCTTTGCTGCGGTTTGAAAGTCCCGGGCCTATTCCGTGATGGACACCCTGCCACTGCCTCGCCTAGCACTGTGACATCATCTCCCAGGGCCTCAGTTCTCCACCCTGCAAACAGGAGAGTTGGGCTGATCTTATACAGGCCCAGATTGAGGGTCAAGGGGTGGTGCCAGTCCCCACTCAGGTGGGAGTGGCTTTGGGGGGTGCTTCACCTCCTCTAGATCTGGACTTCTCCCTCCTTCTAAAGCTGTCCCCCAGGACAGCCCCAGCCCAGAAATCCTGGAGCTATATGCTTGCTTTCCCTTGGAAGCCACCCTGCAAAGACAAATGCCATCTTGTGTGAGAACGGGGGTATTCGCTGGGGAAGGAGCCCCCAGGGGCAAGTGTCTGCCACACCCTAGATTGCAGGGTGGAGCTGGCGGCCAGGATCAGTTCTTAGTGAGGAAGAGAGAGCAAGTGGCCCGGGCCTGACCTCACCTACTTCCCATTTTCCCCAGAGATGACCTAACCTGACCCACTTCCTCTTACCTTTCTTTGTTCGTTATCCAGTTATTGACCCTGTCTGTGCCTTCATTGGCTTATCCATAAAATGAGAATGTGCAATAGTAACTATTCTTTGCAGTTGTTTTAAGTATTAAATCCATAGAAAGAATGTAGCAGATTGGCCTGTTGGGAAAACCCTCAATAGTTACTATTATTATAAACATTAGTTCAGTTGTTGAGTGGGATCCTGCCTTTTTCTCACATGGTCTGATGAGCTGGCCTCTGACTGGTCTGTAAATCGAACCACAACTAACTCATAGGATGATTACATGGACCAATGAGTTGTCCTTCAGGTCGCTGCCCAGAGGTAGCGTGGGGTTAACGCGCCATCTCAGAATGTAACTGCTCAGATCGCTGCCTGGTCTTCCTGAGCACTCTGGGAGTATTGGTTCACTCTAAACATGCTGCTCTGTTGTAGAGGTTGGAAGGGTTCCTGGGTAGCACCTTTTTTAACCTTGCATCAGGCAGAGGAACACCCTCGACAATATTCTTGAAATGCACTTGCTGACCTCCAGTGACAGAGGGCTTGCTACCAATGGTGACAGGCAGAAGCCTAAGATACTGGAATAGCAATCTGCCTCATCTGATTTCTTCCCTGTTCTCCCTAGAGTGCAGTTTGGGGGTGTGGCCCCCACATCCCCTCCTCCTGAGCTGCATACCTCAGTTGTTACAATACCCAAAGATCAGGAGGAGGAAGACTCAAAGGCCCTTCACCCCCAAGCCCCCTGAGGCCCTGCTGACCACTCAGGGCTGGGTCCCGAGTCCTTGGTGGAGTGTGTCCTTCCACCTGCTTTTCCGGAGCCCCCTCCATCCTTCTGGGGGGGGGGGGGAAGATGTTCAGATAACAGCAGGATGTCTCCCACCTCACCTCCAAGGGTTTAGGAAGGTGTTGTTTGAATGTGGTCCCTAGAGCAGGCATCCGAGGATCTTTGAAAGTAAACTGTCTGCTTCTTGTTGAAAACATTGGCTAGAGAGAGGGCAGAGAGAGAATTCAGACTGGCTGCCTGGCGCCCTGGGTGCAGATGCTTCCTCTCCCTCTTCAGGACTAATATTCAGCAGTCTGCACCGGGCAGAGCTGGCCAGCATTAAATGAAGCCCCTGTGCCACCGATATTCCACGAAGAAGGGACAGAAAGTCAGGGTGGGAGGTGTGGGGAGCCCAGAGGGACATTCTGAACAGATGGTCAGAAGAGGCCACTGTGTAGACAGGACGTTTAGCAGAGGCCTAAAGGAAGTGGAGAGACAGAGAGCCATCCCAGGGGGAGGTGGCTGACTGGGAACAGCGAGGCATGGAACAAGGAGATGGGACAGAGAAGCTCAGGCCTTGTAGGGGCTGGATGGGGTTTGGTGGGTGCTCTGAGGGGCCCAGGGCCACAGGATGGTTTTGCACACAGGAGTAACAAACTGTAGGAGGAGTGGCAGCAGAAGCTGGGAGACCTGTGGGGAGGCCCTGCAGAGTCAGGAGTGGCCAGGATGGGGTGGGCAGTGGTGGCATAAGCAGATAGAGCCCACAGATTTGCAGGTTGATTAGAGGTGAGGGGGAGGGAAAGAGCCAGGGTTGATGGATGGGGCTGGGGAGCCAGTGCCTCAGGGCACAGATGCCCAACGTGTGGAGCAGTCACCTGAGAATGGCTTGTCTTAGAGTATGTCAGAGCCAGTAGCTTTGGGGGCTCAGGGGAGACCTGGCACTCACCCCCCATGCTGCCCACCACAGCAGGCAGACCAGTTAAATCCTCATGGGTTTGATGCACTGAGGGCATTGGGGGAAAAAAATCTACTTCCACAAATGTGGCCACCACTGACCTAATCCAATCTCCCAATGTAACAACAAGGTAAGGAAGACCCAAGAAAAGGACGATGGAACTGGGGTATGGGCTCGACGTAACCTAGGGGTCCTGCCAGAGCTCTTCGGGAGTCCTGCAGTCACTCCAGGCTCTGCCTGGGTGGGGCCAGCTGGAGCAGGTGTCTGAGTCCAGAGCTATGGCTCTGAGCCCTGACCTGGACCTCCTTGCTTTCAGTGGCTGATATTCCCGTGTGGTCCTTCCAGACCCTAACAGATACTCTGGCCGCAGGCAGCAAGGGGCTGCTCATTGGCTCTGGCCTCCCTCCTGTGCCCCGAGAAGCCCCAGCACATCTCCTTGAAGCAGCTGAGAGGGCAGCGGAGGGGGCGGGTCTGCTTGGGATGGGGGAGCCTCAGCACAGCTCCCGCAGAGACCTCCTGCCACCATGTCATCTCCCTGTCCTGGGCCTGGGGCCCCATCAGTGGTCTTCACTGAAGCAGCAAGTGTTAAAAGCTTAAAATGCCCCCAGGGCTCCTGCCTATTAGCCCAGGAGATCCCTAAATCCGGAGTGGAAGCCCCCCAGGAGTTGGTCTAGGGAAGCAGAAGGAGGCGTGATCTTTGAGGGGGCATCCCGGATCCCCGACACCCTCTCCAGCCCACTGCAGCTCCACTTGGCAGACAGGAGGCCAAGCCACCTGCTGTGCCACCCAGCCGCAGGGCCAGCACAGTGAGAAGGAAATGGGCGACGAATGACCACAGATTCTTCCCTCTGACCCTCTCCACAGTTCTACCGGTCATGGTTAGTGAGTCATGGCTCAGGTCGTGTCATCTAGACAGTGACAAATGAGCAGAACGGGGCGGCCAGTGAGGAGAGGAGGGAGGGGAAGCAGGGCAGGTAGAAAGGATAGGGCTGGCGGGAGATGGCACCTGTGCTGGGGACTCCAGGGGTGGTGACGCACCATGCTTCCCCAAGGGCCTGGCACCAGCTGATGGGGCTTGAGGGGAGGGAAGGCAAACTTGGCCAGAGAGAGATTGATGGAGAAGGGTCCAGGCATGCAGGGGGCTGCCCACAGTGGGTCCTAGTCACTCAAGGGATTTAGAGGTCTGTGTAGCCAGAAAGAGCCCCAAGAGTGACCCAGGAAAGCCCCTTTCCTTCCTGTTTGCTTCCTCTGATGCCTATCTGGCCCTGTTGGGGGGGTCACCTTTAGAAGGGAATGAGGGACCATGAGTCATCTTGTCCTTGGCAAATTAGTCTGTGCTGAGCTGATGACCGATTGATTCTACAATGTTTGGTGATGTAGCTGTTACCTTGAGCCGGCCGTTTTGTCTGAGAACGGAAGTCACACAGCTCCTGTCCCCAGGGTGTCTGAAATGCAGAGGGTCCCCAGGAGTGCAGCTAAAGATGAGGACAGCTCCCACAAATGCTCTAAACTACTGGTCCCATACCCTCCCTATAATGAGCCCATTTGGTGGCAGGGTTCTCGCTGGTAGAGACAGAAGGTGCTCATGAGGGGCACAGGGTACAGCCTGTCTCCCTATTAACCCTCAGGTGCCATGCTCTCTTATTCAAAGCTCCCTGGAGGAGCCCTGAGTGCCCCAGCCCAGGACTGCAGGAAGCCAGCACACAGCTTCACCACTGTCTTTCTCAGCATGTTACCTTGCACCTTTGCTCTTGCTATTCCCGCAGCTCAGGGTGCCACCTCTCCACTCTTCCTGTCCCTCCTCTGGGAAACCTTGCACCCAGGCGGGCTCACAGGACTCCTCCTTTTGGAATTTGCATGACCTTTTTGGCAAGAACCGCTTTCTGCCTAGCAAACTTAAAGGAGCCCAAAGCTCTTCATTATCACCTCTTCCTACTTAGATTATAAAATTCTAGAGACCAGAGCCAGATCTTTTCTGTTCCTATCCTTGCATCCTGCATGCTGTTGACACTCTGTGAATGCTTGTGGACTGTGATATTCCAAATGGGATTCTAACATCTCCTGCAGGTCTCTCTTTTGTGTCCCCAGCACCTGACCTCTGAACTCTGGAGGTATTTGCAAAGTGGCCCAGACCACAGGGTAGGGGAGGATCAGGACTGCGGGTAGAGAGCCCAGCTCCCCTCTGCAGCAAATGGTGACCTTACAAGGCCACTGCACCTCTCCCCACAACCTGGAAGGAGGAGGTGGGCTGGTCACCCAGGAAATTGAGTGGGAACCCTGATTAACCCCTTCTCCCTCTCCCAAATGCAGGTCTCTGGACCACTGAGAAACCAGGAATCTCTCTGTGTGTGTGTGTGTGTGTGTGTGTGTGTGTGTGTGTGTGTGTGTAGGGTGATCATGCTGTCCTGCCCTAGAATTGTCCTTTGCTGATTTAGAAGTTACTTGGGAACTTGCATATTGAACAACTATCAGTAGAGGTTGGAAGGCATCTTCAGGGTCCTGTGCCCTCTGATGTTTGGGGTTCTTTTTCTAGGAAGCAAAGACCTCTGGCCTCAGTTTCCCTGGATGAGCAGTGAGCTCATGGTCTCCAAGGTCCCTAGTCTGTTGGACATCTAGGATTCCCTGATGTACTGCCCACAGGCAGCCGAGGCAGGATCCCCAAGTAATATCGGGGATCGGGGGTTAAAGTGCCATCTACAGGTGAGGCAGCACCTCTTCCTGCCAGTGCTGGAAGGGCAGCCTTTGGAATAGTCTAGAACATGCAGGTGCACTCTCCTAAGAAGAAAAGACCCAGGAAGGAGACTTCTGGGTCACCGCCCTGACCAAGTACCTGGAAGGAAATGTTTATTCACTGCTGTGGGTTTATTTTGCAAAACTCTTTAAAAAGCACACGTGGCTTTGGGAGCCCACTTGGGGCAAGTCCCTTGGCTTCCTGGGAGAAAACTTCTCACTGGATCCAGGTCAGGAGGCCTCTAAGGCAGGGACCGTTGCAGTGGCCCTGTGTGGTGAGTGGAGCCTGAGGGTCGCTCTTGGTGGGAGCCATGGAGATGGCGGTGGCCTCGGGGATCCTGCAGTCCTCTCTGGAGGCTGTCCCTAGGTAAGGTGCAGCCAGGCTGCAGGAAGGGGCACCCCGTCAGCTGCAACTTCCCTTCCAGTGGTCCCTGTGCAGATAGGGGAGGGGGATGCTGCACCTCTCACCCTCCCACAGTGTCACATGGTGAAATCAAGTGTGTCACTCAAAGGGATGCCACCCCCAAAGCAGAACCGAGGCTGGTGTGGAAGAAGGGCCCACCCCACCCTGCCAACGATTCCTGGGGGTGCAGCTACCCCAATCAGTACATATTTGAAAGAATGAACAAATCTGCTACAAAATGCTAATTATCTTTTAGATGAGACAGCCTGGGAAGCCGCTGTGGTCAAGGCTCTACATTTAAAGCAGTGCCGCATACCCTCAGGCCACATCCTATGGGGTGACGGCACCAGCCTACAGGGCACGGCCCCCATCCTCCCATCCAGAGGCCAGGCCAGCCCAGGGGTCCCCAGAACTGGCTTCGTCCACAAGCCTAGAACCTGGGCAGTGAGGATTCAAGGGGGGTGGGGTGGGCATGGGGGTCCTAAACCCTCCGGAGGGGCCAGCCAAGAGGGGTGGACTTATCCCCATCTTACCACTGATTCTGGGATCTTCAGCAAAGCCAAGAACTTTCTATTCTGTAGTTAAGAGATGAGACTTTAAATGCCTCAGACCACCCCAGCTCCTGACTGCCATTAACTGGAGGTGTTGGGGATGGATATAGAGCCTGTTCCAAAAGCCAGCTGGAGAGGGGCAGCCCAGAGGAAGGAGATGTGTGCAAACAGGCCCTCGCGGCTCCACAGGTCTCCTAGGGCTCAGTGCCTGGGTCAGCCTTCTTCTCCCGCTCCGAGGGTAAGGACAGGAGAGACCAAGGGCCGCATCCAAATTCACAACCTTATGGCCTCTGGCTAAAAGTCCGTCTGTCAAGAAAAAATTCACCAGAGACCTCTTCCCTAATCTCCAGGTCCCCAGATTGATTGATCGATTGATTGATTTTAAAGAGGGCTACCACAATATGCTTTTATTTTTTTTAAAGAGAGAAGTGTGAGAGAGAGGCAGAGGG
Source organism: Aplodontia rufa (assembly GCA_004027875.1). Taxonomy (NCBI): domain Eukaryota; kingdom Metazoa; phylum Chordata; class Mammalia; order Rodentia; family Aplodontiidae; genus Aplodontia; species Aplodontia rufa. Next base: position 13,028 of record PVKS010004092.1, read on the forward strand.
AATCTGTTTTTTTTTTTTTTAATTTATTTTTTCACATGGCCCTCATTGCTCTGACACTTCATTGTGTACGTGGTGCCGGGGTTTGAACCTGCATCCCTGCACATGCCAGGCAAGCGCTGAAACCGCCAAGACACTGCTCACCCCCTAGTTTTCTTAACCTCAGTCAGTGTCGGAGGTGGATCATGGGTATGTCTCTAGGATGTCGTAGTTCAAAGCCAGGACTTACTTAGTCTCTGCTGATGGCATCTGATGACAGCATTGACTATGCTTGTGTCTTTCTGTTCTCAATATTTTGGACAGAGCATCAATCTAAAATATATTCAGTCATTTTTCTTCCTCAGTGAATGTCCTCCTCACCTAACCTCCTACCCATCCATCCACAAATCCATCATCCATCCACCTGTCCCTGCCTCCCTCCATCCACCCATCCATCCACCCATCTATCTACCCTTCAGTCCATCCATCCACTCATCCATCCACCCATCCACCTTTCCACCCATCCATCCATGCATCCACTTATCTATCCACTCATCCACCCATCCATCCACCCATCTATCTACCCTTCAGTCCATCCATCCACTCATCCATCCACCCATCCACCTATCCATCCATCCATCCACCTTTCCACCCATCCATCCATGCATCCACTTATCTATCCGCTCATCCACTCATCCACCTATCCATCTATCCTTCCATCCATCCATCCATTTGCTAAGCAGTTGAACTTTTAGGAGTTTCCACTTTATCTGCCAGCAAAGTGGAAGAGAGATTCACATAATTAAAGTATAGGACACCATGTAAAGGTGCTGAGGTTCTCTCACACTTGGCAGTGGTGAACAAGAAACACTCCCTGGCAGAGGTGGCATTTGAAGAAATACCAGGCATGTGTAGAGCAGGGTATTCAGAGAGGAGGTGTGAGTGGGAAAGGGGGGCAGGACAGGTGTGTGGACCCTGGATGTGGCAGTAGGGAAGGGTGCTGTGTGTGAGGACCTGGCTATGTGTGGACGAGACCTATTTACCACAGGCCTGCTCCTCCACTTAGTCGCTCGGTGACCCTGGGAAAGATGCTTCACTTGAACTTCTCACGTGCCCTCTTCCTCAGCTAGGCAGGGTAATGACCACTACCTGCCAGGGTTGTTGTCAGGGTCACATGCGATGGTTGCTCTTAGCTCTGTGGGCTCTGAGTACACTGAGGGCCATTACCTCTGTGTGTGTGTGTGTGTGTGTGTGTGTGTGTATGTGTGCGCACGCACACTGTTGATTTTAAAAATAAGATTTTTATTATAAACTTGAAAGAGTTCAAACACAGAGACACAAAAATAGTGAAATTGAAAGTATCGAGCACTTTTTATCTCTGAATCTGTTTCCAGTCCAAGTGCACATTCATATGCGTGTGCGCGTGTTCACTGATGTGCCTCTCTTGGGCTGAGGGTTACTTCCTGCACACCTTTCCCCGTGCTGCTGTGGACCTTAGCTGTCCCCCGCCCAATCTTCACGGCCTGTCCTGTTGTGATCAGGTTGCTGGGCGGAGCTGCCTAGCATGTGCCTGTGCTGGCTTCTTGACTTCTTTCTGAGTCCCCTCTGTTTTAAATGAAGATCCTGAAAGCCTCTAGGTATAGAGTTAGGGGACCACTTCCTCGGGATTGGTCACCAGCCTAGAGTCTTTGAGAGAGAGGGTGAAGCAGAGCCTGTGCATTGGCCCCTGAATTTTAGCTAGATATAAGAATTAGACAAACATTTCCCAATTTCATTGAAGCTAGATGTGGCCGTGTGATTAATTTCAGGAGAGTGAGCTATAAGTAAGGAACGCAGTTTGCTTAAAAATGCCCTTAGGTATGTCTTTCCTTTCCTGTTGGCTTGAATGCAGAGGCTCTGAGGTAAACTTAATAGAAGCTGTACCGTGGGAGACAACAGTATAGTAAGAGTCCCAAACAAGTTGGAGCATCATTCTAGCCCTGGGCAGTCTACCAGAATTTGATATAGGAGAGAAATACATATACATATATATCCTGTTTAAATCACTGTTACTCTAGATTTTCTGTGGCAGACAAACTTAATTCTAATAGAATTTCATATTTCTTGTGTATAACATCAGACTACATGCCAGAAATACTAAGCTGCCCTGCGGGGCTGTCTGTAAGTGGTCCTTTCCTAACAGAGGTGGGAAGGAGGAAGAGGAAGAGAGCAGAGAGGTAGTTTTGCATCACTAGGCTCTCATTTTGAGGACTAGGTTGCAAACCTTTTTTTCAGGTTGAATGTTTGTGATTTTTCTATTTCACTAGAAGCTTCAGCCTATTTATTCCATTTTGTTTTTGTGACTCCCAAATCCTTCTGTGTTGATGAGCTTGTTGGGTTGCCATGTCCCAGCCTCAGTTTCCCTATCTGCACTTTAGGTCCAGAGCTCTCCTAGGTCAACCCTCGCTGTGCCAATGTTCTGCAGCTCTTTCTGGGAGTGGGTCTCTGATACCCCTGGGGCCCAGTCTGAGAAGTGCCTGCCTCCCTACTAGCTGCCCCCATGCACCCTCTCTTCCTGAGCATTGTTGGGGGCTGGGCTGGGTGTGTGCTGTCCTCTGGCCACTGGGAACTTCAGTTGTCACCTCACCTCTTGGCCCAGTCTTGGAAAAGGTTTGTCCTGACACAGCTGTGAATTGACTTCCCCTTTCCAGGGGCAGCTCAGTCTCATTCTGGGTCAGGTAGAGGCTCTCTGAGCTCCTGGAAGGTGCTAGAGCTGTGTCTGAGAAGCCCAGCAGTGGCCTGGGATTAGACAGGGTGGGCTGTACAGGCTGGGCAAGTGCCCCTTGCATGGCTTGGAGGACAGTTGGGGTCTTGTTTCCCTGGCCAAAGCGATCCCCACCACTGCTGTAGCATCATCAGGCACCAGGGTTCCAGACAGCCCCTAGCCCAGCCCCTGCTTACAGATGCGCCTGTGGCTCAGAGAGGGGAAGTGGTTTCCCTGATGCCTCATGCTGACCCTGGCTCTGTGCAGAACCCAGGCTGCCCCTTTGTGTGAGGCCCCAGGGATAAGAGGGACTGCAACCAGCTTTCACTGATGGCTGCTGTCCAAGCTCTGACAGGGGCGGCAGCCCTAAGCACAGGTGTCCCGTCTCCACCTCCTGCAGGAACCTTCAGGCCTCGGGGCTCTGGCATGCCGTTGTACAGGTTGCTGACCACTCCAATGCATCTGGCTGCAAGAAAGGCTGCGAGAAAGGTGGAGGATGAAATGGAACCAGGGAGGTGGGGCCAGGAGTGGCCTGCACCAAGGGGGAGCAAGGAGCACCTTTCTCTAACTTATGCAGAGGCGCCACATGGGCTGTCAGGGTCCCTGGCCTTTGGAAGCCCCTTCAGCACCCTCAGCCATGCTGCTGGTGCCTGCAACAGCTTCATTCTGTGAGCCGCCTTGACAAGGCTGGGACTTCTGGTGGGGAGTGGGGGTGTCACTGCTGGATCAGCAGGGCTGTCCTCTGAGGGCTCACTCAGAGGACACTGCTGAGTGACAGTTGCAAGGACCCGGAAGGAGAGCCTAGAACAGGGCTGGGAAGATGTTGGTTGAATGAATATGTAGCAGGTGAATGCCAAGGAGAGGGGTGAGGAGGAACTGACTTGGGCCTGAAGGACTCTGGGAGAACGGAAGGGGCCTGCCCAGTGGCCTGTAGTGTGTGGAGGGGGCTGGGAGCCACGGAAGCCTGAGAAGCAGGGTGGGCAACAGAGGCCCTATGAGCACCCCTGGCCACTCCCCTTCCTCCCAGCCCTTCCCCGCAGCCTGCTAGTGCTGCCAGTGATGAGTCAGGGACCTCGGTTCTGTGGGGATGCAGCATGGCCAGGCGGTGTCCTCAACCCATGGCAGTGTCTGGGAGAGCTTGGCTGGAGGTGAGCCAAGCTGAGCCTGCCTGGGGTTTCCTGGGCACAGTCCCGTGGGGAGGGGGCGCTGGGAAGCTGCAGGCTTGGCGCGCCTGATGCTTGCACTCTGCTGGGCCGGCCAGTGGGATCTGAGGTTTGGGAAGGACAGATTCCAGGGAGGACAATGGTCTGTGTTTTTATTTCACGTTTGATGATTTTAATAGAAGAATTGTCACGGGGAGTGTTTGTGGATCTGTCAACACAAATAAAGAATAGGGATTCTCGGCATTCGCAGAGTGCACCTAATGACAGAGCTGATGGCCTGAGCGTTCGCCACTGGTCACTTATTGAGCTCTTAGTTCATCATTGCTGGTACCGGAGGCTGGGGTTTCAGTGCCCAGCTGACGGGCAAGGAAACAGGAGCCCAGCAAGCAGGAGTGGACAAACTCAGTGCTGACAGGCAGAGCCAGGTCCCAAATCCAGCTCCATCCAAGCCAGAGCCTCTGCTTAGCCCCCTGCCTGACTCTCAAGCTGCACCCCAGGGCTCTGGGGCCTGATGCTGCCCTAGATCTAGCAGTCCCTGTCATTGTCATTGTCACTGGATGGGGTAGATGTGCCCAGAAGGCCCCAGGACTCCTCCTTATAGCTCCGAATGCCACCGGTGCCTCCCCCCTGCCCCCCAAGTTTATTAGCCAGGGTCTTGATCAGCTCAGGCTGCTACGGCAAAGGGCTGTCAGCCAAGCAGCTTAACCACCACAGAAAGGTGCTGCTCATTGCTCCAGAGACAGGAAGTCCAAGGTCAAGGTGCAGGTGGGTTCAGCATCTGGAGACATTCAGGCAGCCAGTGTCTTCAGCTTCAAAAACTCACCACGAGGGACTGTGCAGACTTTAATATCTGACGGGGCCAGGTAGGTGCACAGGGGACAGAAACCTGATGGTGGGTTTCAGGCCAGTGGAGGCAGCACCCAGCGGGTTCCCCAAGGTGGGCCTGGGCCCCCATGGAGAAGCATCAGGGCTGTCATCCACCTGAGGCATGCACACAGCACACTTGTACCCCAGTAGAGGAAATGTGGTCACAAATACGGTTAGGTGGCTTACAGGGTGGCTCAGCGTCGTGGGGAGGGGCTCATGCTGCAGTAGTTTTCTGCATAGTGCGGAGCAGGGCTGGTCTGCACCCTCCTGATGCTGGCATTGTCCCATGGGAAGGCAGCTTTCGAGAGCCAATCTTGCATTCTGACCCCCCTTCACATAGTCATTTTTCACCCTCCCAGCAGCCCCATGAAGGAGGTGGGAGCGAGTAACCTTTCTCTTGTTTTACTGCTGAGAAAATCAAGGCCCAGAGAAGGAGACTTGCCCAAGGTCACACAGCAAGCCTGTAGCAGAGGCTAGACTAGATCACCACTCCATTTCCAAAGTAAAACATTTTCTGCTCCACTCAGAGCTGCCCAGGACAACTAGTGACCACAGTGACACAGAGCTGGTGCTCAGCCATTTGCCTGAGTCCTTTCTGTCCTCCCAACAACCCTATGGGATCTGTGCTATTATCAGTGTTACAGGCATGGGAAGGCCAGCCTCAGTGCAATGCCTCCCCTTCAGGGGTGAGTTGTGTCCACCAGGACGCTTCCCACCCTCCCGCCACAGCTCCCATGCCAACCTGTGCGTGCTGTGGTCTCCCTGCCCTGCCTTCTCCCGCCTCAGCCCCAAGGCTTCTGCTCCATACCCAGGGAGGAGATGGCAGCAGAGTCAAGGTTGGCACAGGAGCTGGGGTCTCTAGAAGTCAGGGGCTCTGTAGGGGATGAATCTGGGAAGGGCAGGGATCTTTGCCAAGCCAGGCGGTGACACTCAGCTAGCCTCATGTAGCCGCTCCGTCAGCCTGGGACAGCTGACCCAGGGCTGGAATTTCCTTTCTGAAGAATGCTCCGAATATAGCAATGGCTAATGGTAATAACACTCAGCATGCGTGTAGTTTTAAAGTCATTTCTTTTCTTCCTAGTTAAAAACCAACCTTGCAAGTAACACACATACACACACACTGAAAGGATTGGAAGTCTAGAGCTGCACCGTCCGGTGTGGAAGCCAGCCACATGTTGCTATGGTAGTAATCCATGACAGTGAAATAACAACCCCACTCCTGCATTTCAGGGCTCGGTGGCCACATGTGACCAAGGATGACTGTATCGGATGGGGCAGCTACAGAACATTTCCATCAGTGCGGAAATCTGTTAGACAGCACTGGCTGGACTATAAACCAGCAAAACCTACCAGCCAAAAACAAAGTTTGGAATCAGTTTGATTCCAACTTCCAACTAGTCTTCCATTTTGATAGTCTCGCCTGAAATTTTCACCTGTTGCTTTCGGATAACAATAATAATATGAATGCAGACTCTTTGTGCAAGTTTGGAATGTACTGAAAGCATAAAAGAGAAAGAAATCTCAGTCTTGGCCCTCAGAGCCACCCATGTGCCAGTTTCTACTGCTCCAGTGCTTGGTTCCTCCACATCCTCCCTGCTCCTGGGGTCCTCTTTCCCAGGAGCCGAATTCTCTTGGGCTCTTGTGCAAGTGTTAACTTAAAACTCCTGATTCCCTGAGCTGTGGAGAACCTTTCCAGGTGCTTGGTGGCCTTCAGATGTCCTCTGTGTGCAGTGCCAGGCAAGCCTCTTGCCCATTTTCGTGTTTGTGGTCTGGTTTTGCCTTAGCAATGGGCACGGGTTGCGTGTGCAGTCAGGTGAGGAGACCAGGGCAGCGTGCGTGGCTGCAGAAGTCTCCCCTCCCAGCTGCAGCCTCCCTCACCTAGGGGTGACCTGAGGAGGTCCACACCTCCTTCTGCCTTTTAAGGCTGTGGAGTGTGTGTGAGAGTGTGAATGTGAGTGTGTGCACTAGTGAGTTTATGAGAGCATGAGTGTGGGCCGGTGTGTGTTTGCACACGTACTATTTAGAAATCTCTCCGTCATTGGATTGTGAAGACGTCCCGTCCCTCTGTATCTTCTGGAAGCTTCTTTGTTTTGCCTCCACCTTTCCGTGGGGAGAGTCTCCCAGCAGCTGTTCCCTGCTTGGACCATTATGGGGTGGCGTGTCTTGCGTTCCCCACATGGACACCCGTTGGTCGGCACAGCTCGCTGAGGCCATCCTTTCCCTGATGCCAACGGTGCATGTTCAGAATCAAGTGACTATGTGAGGTCTGTTTCTAGACTGTTCCGTCCCACTAACCTGTGTGCACTCCTGCACCTTCTGCCCTGTGGTCATCACTGCAGTGTGACACCTGCAAGTCAGCCCTGCCCTCCTTCACGCCATCCTGGCCCTCTCGGCCTGCTGCCCCTCTACGGCCTTCCAAAGGACACCTTAGGGATTCCGATGGCACCAACCATGTAGAACCATTTGTATAGAATTGACACCTCGGTAGGACTAAGTCCTTCGCCCTGTGGGCAGGACAGCTCCTTCCACCTCTTTAGCCTCGTACTATGTGTTTGTGATAATTGGTGTTTGAGCTCCACCGTCAGCGGGCATCAGGAGGCCTTTGGCAGAGTGACGGAGAACAGACTACACTCAAGGACTGCCAGGGTTCGAATCCCAGCTCTGCCACTCTGCAGGCTTAGTGAGTGGCTCAACTTCTCTGCCTCCGTTTCTTCCTCTGTAAAAGGGGAATGGCACCAGAGTCACCCTCTAGGGTTCTTTTAAGCAATTAACTTAGTTATTATATGAAAAGCAGTTAGTTCAGTGTGTAGCACACAGTGAATAGTAAGCTATGGAAGCACTATTAATTTATTTTGGGGTGGGCAATCTGTTCATAGGATTCAGAATAAGAACACATAAAGGAAAAGGTGGACAGTAAGAAAGTTTTGCCACGCTTGCCTGCTGTTGCTCACACACATCCCTGCCTCACTATGAGTTTCCTTTCACCTTCCAGTGGTTTTTTTTTTTTTTAGTGGAAATGCAAACAATTGTTCCTTTTTCTTTTCTCAAAAAGGAGCACAGTGTGCACACTATTCTGTACTTTGCTTTTGTCACTTAACCACATAATCTTGGAAATCTTTCTACGTCAACACTGAGAGCTTCCTCCTTTTTTCAGTTGCATAGTCTTCCCTTTGTTTCTTCCCCGTCCCCTATTGATGGACATTTAGGTTGTTTCCAATCATTGCTCCATTACGGACAATGCTCCAGCGAATCCAATGAGTTGCACGTGTCATTTTGCACATGCAGGACAGTCTCTGTAAAGATAAGTCTGCACAATCACTGGGTCAAAGGGCATGAGTGTTTGCAATCCTGTTAGAAGTTACTAATTAACCATCGATGAACGCTGTCCTAATTAACGCCCTGAGGGCATGTGAGAGTGCTCCAGGGAACATTTCTAATGGCCAGGTATGATTTCAGCATTTGTGGTAAGTTGAATATTTAAAATGGCTTTCTCCGTAGATCGGAGATGGTTGAACCCTGCAGTTTCCTACGGTACCAATATTTCCCTTCCACCCAGTTGGTAAACATCTTCATCTTGAACCCCTGTTCTGCACTCGGCCTGAGCACACAATTGCAGAGAAGCCAAGTGCTGGAACACAGAGTGTGTGCGAGGGCGGGGCCAGCGTGGAGGGGGACGGTTTCCAGTTTTCACAGTGTAAGTCCCACCACAGTGAATATCCTTGCCCATTAAGCTTTATCTGCAGTGTTGAAATATCTCTGCGAGGCAGGCTCGAGGAGGAAAATGGCCCACACGTGGAGTCCTCACCCAGCAGGAGCGCCGGGCTCTCTGAATCTGCTCCTGCCGAGCCCAGCTCAGCTGCTGCCCCTTGAAATCCTCCCAAGGAGAACTTTTCCTTTTTCAGACTTTCAAGTCATTTTAATTATTTTTCTTGAACAAGCAGCATAGTAACATGGTTCAAATTCAAAAAGAACAAACAGGTATGAGGAGTCTCTGTCCCACCTGCCGCCCCGTCTCTCTGTCCCCCTGGGACACCACTCGTCCTTGCTCATTCCAACAGGCATGCGAGGCAGATGTGCACAGGCCTGCTCCTTGACCCTGACGGTCCCTGTGCCCCGAGCCTGGCAGCTTCAGTTCCAGCCAGGGTATCTGTCCTCCGCATTCTGTCTTCTCCAGTGATGTTCAGTGACATTTCTGGGGATCTTGAGAGGGGCGGGGAGGATGCGAGTTGCTCTTTCTCTGTGGTGGCTGTCATTGTAATTGCTATGACGCTGAGCTAGAACGGCATCTGCGCCACAGCAGGGCTGAATCTATGGCGTTAATGTCATTGAGCACTCCTGTACACCAGTGTCCTGAGCCCTTTAGGACACCCGCGTGGGTGGTAAACACAAGCAAACGGAGGCAGAGAGGTGTAGTCATTTGCAAAGGCCACCAAGCTGGGATTCTAATGCAGGCTGCCTGGTTTTCGAGCCTGCACTTAAACCATCAGGCCACACAGCCCTTGTTGTACTGAGGGCCTAATTGCACACAGCACTGGGGACAGACTTGGTACTGTCATCTGAGAGCTGGGCGCCAAAAACAAGAGTGGATAGTCCTCGCCAGGCCTGGCCAGGGTAGGCGGTCAGCAGGACTGGCTGAATCTGTCAGGTGTAGGCTGTGAGGGACTGAGATCCATGGGCCAGAGGAGGTTCTAGAGGGAGGGAGAGGAACTCAGCTCAGGCTCCCAGTCTCCAGCAGAGATCCAGGTGAAGGTAGAGGCCAGACAGAGGCCCTGCAGTGTGAGCCATCTGTCATAGCATCTGAGACACAGGTCCAGGGACAGGTGTGGCACAGTAGAAGCAGCTGCCTGAGGGCCTCAGCACTGAACCAGCTTTGCCAGGTCCTGTGTGGACAGGCAGGGCTCAGAGGGATGAGCAGAGCACCTGGCAGTGCCCAACAGACACCGAACAGCAAAAAGCCTGGGGCGCACAGGCGTGGAAAGTTCGAAGGCCTTTGAGCTGCTGGACCCCTTGATGTGGGTAGTGACGTGTGAGCCAAGGCAGCCTGACCTGCCCTCAGCACTTCCGGGCCTGGAAGACCTGTTGAAACTGACTTCCGCTCTGACAGGCTGTGAGCAGGGCCACAGAGCTGTCCCCAGATCCTGGGCTCACCCACCAGGGGCTGGGCCCTCCAGATGCATCTGGGGTCCACCTCGTCATGGAAGGCATTTTGGTTTTCTGCATAAGGAGAAACCCAGGGAACAGTCTCAGAATAGGGTTTTTCCAAACCCTGTGCACGGAGCCCCCAGCACCTATGTGAACTGCCAGAGCCTCGTGCCATTATTTAGCCCCTGAAACTTGGACTGCCGGCATTTGGCGAGTGTTTGTGAGAAGGTTTCTGTAATGGCTACTTGTCTTCCATCTGCAAGGCCCTCTGTGGTTGGCCTGGAGCTGTGCTTTGGGTGCTGTGTGCACCAAAGCTGGGCAGGGGGTGGAAGGAGGCAGCAGCTGAGGTTCAACTTCACACACGATCAGGAAAAAGGATCTAGTGGAGAGGAAGCCACAGAGAAGACGGACTGGCTGCCTGCCTTCTCAGACTGTGCACTGGGACAGGGCCAGCTTGGCTTGGAAGAGTAGCCTTCAAGTGGCCCCAGGCCAAGGGTCAGCTGAGTCATGTAGCCAAGGAATTCATGGTGCTGGAAGAAACCTCAGCCTCTGGCCGGACCCAGGCTCATTACATACACTGCACAGCTGCTGCTTCTCTCCCACATGGAGCTCCTGGCAGGCATCCCTAGCAGAGCCCCACGTTCTCTCTCATTGGAGCCTTCAGGATAATGGTCTCAGCAGTGCCACCAAGAAACTGGACCTCACGAGGAAACTCAGCCCACCTGCCGTCCTGGGTCCAGTCCAACCTCCTCATTTTACTGAAGAGGCCACTAAACCCAGAGAGTTGCCCAAAGTCACACGCCAAATGAGAGATGCACCGATGATCTCCTGACCACAGGCTCTGTGCCGTTTCCTCTTTGCCATCCCTGGTCTCCCAATGCATATGGCATCTGCTGGAGCTGCTCATCTCTTACAGCCTGGTTATCTCCCTGTGTCTCCATGGCGTGATCCCATCCCCAGAATACAATTGAATTCCCCCCAAAGCATTGTGTAGCTAGGGGTGAGGGAGTAGCTCAGTGGTAGAGGGCTTGCCTGGCGTGTACGAGGCCCTGCGTTCAGTCCCCAGCACCGCAAAACAAAAGCAAAACAAAAAATGCTCCCAAGTATTGTGTAGCTGTAGAAGCCCTGATGCTATCTTAGCGGAAGCACATCTGGAAGTCATCGTTACACACCTTTCAGTGTGCTCGGCACACCCAGGAGACTGTTGCCTCCTTGTGCTGGGACTCCACACTTCAGAGGTGCGATGACAACGAGACACAGCAGAGTTAGAATGTAAGAGCAGTGCGATGAGGGGACTCCAAACCACTCTACTACTATGGTCAGTTGATTTTGAAAAGTCTGACAAGAAAATTCAGTGAAAAAGAATTGTCTTTTCCACAAATGGGGGTGGAACAACTTGCCATTCCCTACCTCACACCATACAGACTAACTCAGAATGGAGCAAAGGCCAAATGCAAGAACTAAAACCATAAAACTCTAGAAGAGAAGTAAATCGTCACGACCTCAGAGTAGGTAATGGATTCTTACGCATGACGGCAAAACTATAATCAACCAAAAGAAAAAGACACAAATTGGAATTGATCAAAATTTAGAACTTTCGTGTTTCAAAGGACACTCTCAAGAAAGTGAAAGGACAAACCAGGAAAGGTGTTACACTCCTGAAGTCCCAGTGACTCAGGAGACTGAGGCAGGAGGAGTGGAAGTTCAAGGCCAGTCTCAGCAACTGAGCAAGACCTTGAGCCACCTAAAAGAGACCCTGTCTCAGAATTTAAAAAAATGAAAAGGACTGGGGATGTAGCTCAGCACCCCTGGGTTCAATCCTCAGTGTCAAACAAAAATACAATTTATAGAATGGAAGAAAATATTAGCAAAGTATATATCTGATGAGGTAGTTCTATTCAGAATATATAATGAATTTACCATTCTCAAATCAACAACCCAATTCAATAATAGACAAAGGGTCTGAATAAACATTTTTCCAGCAAGGAAAAAGCACTCAACACTGACAGCCACTGGGGAACTGCGAATCAAAGCTGCGGTGAGCTACCACTTTGCACCTACTGGAGCGGCTACAATGAAAGGACAGATGATAACAAGAGTTGGCAAGGTGGTAGCAGCATTAGAGCCCTCAACTGCTGCTGGTGGGAATGTACAGTGGCACAGCCACTTTGGAAAATGGGCAGGAAGTTCCTCAAAATGCTAACCATTGAGTCACCTGGCAATTCCATGCTGGATGTGTAGCCAAGGGAACCTAAAACTTTTTTTTTTTTTTTTTAGAAAGAGGGGACGGAGAGAAGCAGTTTTTATTTAGTTTTTCATATGACTTTCATTCCTTGGACACTTCGTAGTGTACGTGGTGCTGGGGTTTGAATTCGCGCACTTGCGCATGCCAGGCAAGCACCGTAACTGCTGCGCCACCGCTCCAGCCCCCGAAAACCTCTTCCATGCAGAAACTGCCCACAAATGCCAGCAGTGTTATTTGTAATGTTCCCCAAAGTAGAAACGACACAAACTTCCATCAACTGTGAAGTGGATAAGTAAAACGTGGTAGGATTTGTCAAACATGAAACTTGATTCCACCAGCCCTACAACATGGATGGACCTTGGAAACAGATGCCAAGTGGAAGAAACCAAACACAAAAGACCACCTGTATATCGTTCCATTTCCGGGAAACACCCAGAACGGGCAAATCTATAAGGACATAGAATAGATTCAGGGTCTGGAACATGAGGGGCGGAGCGGAGGGCAGGGGAGCGGCCGGAGGGCATTGGGGAGTGTCTGCCCATGAGTGAGGAGATTCTTTTTGGGGTGATGAAAATGGTCTAAAGTTGACTGTGGTGGGGGTGGGTGCACAGCTCTGCAACTGTATTTAAAATTCTTGAAGGATGCATTCATGTGCCATTAAAAAAGAAGCCATCTGCAAATTCCTGGGGACGGTATGTGTCCACACCCAGCCCAGTGTCCATCAAGGAGAGAAGTTAACAAGCGTTAACGTTTTGGTGGCCGGGTGGGACAGTGGGGCTGTTCAACTAGGGTGTCAGGAGACCCTGGGGTGGGAGATGCACATACCATCTCCATACTGGCAAGGGGCTTTGGGGTGGGCAGGGAAATTGTCCCTGAGGCCCTATAAAGTGTAGAAAAATCAACAAGAAGAAAGATTTCAGGGGAACTGACTTCATCTCAGAAGAAACTGAAAATGGCTTCTCAGAGTGGGTCCCCAGAAGGCAGCCAGCTCATGTCCTCGAGACCTTCAAGCTGAAGGAGCTGCTTGACCGGGATGGACCAGAGGGGAGCCTGCCATCAGCAATGCAGGCTAACCCATCAGGGCCTTGGCTTTTGATTAACTGTCAAATGATTGATTGCCCCAGGCAGGTGCTTTAGCTCACCCCCAATCTAAGCCAAATGTCCCACAGGGTTCCCTGGGTGCTTGTCCAGCTCCAAACCTTCCCTACCCTCCTTCCCTGCTCTCCAGTGTCCCTTTAGCCTGGCCTTTCTCCTAGAAGTGTCCCCAGGCTGGCAGAAGGCACCTGCTATGCACTAGCTGTGAGCCAAGTTCTTTTGCACTGTGCTGTTGAACCCCCACATCCTCTTGAGGCAGGTGGCAGGGTCCCCCTGTTTCATGGAGGAGGACACTGAGGATCATGAGGAAGCGTGGCTTACTGGGACCACACACAGACCCTGCCTAATCTGAAGCCCATGTGTGGTGTTCATCACTGCCTTGGAGTGGGGGTGTGCCTGCCACCCCCATACCCACCACCCAGGTGCACTCTTGCTCCAGCATCTTTACCTGGAGTTTCAGGGCACAGTGTCCTCACTGCCTTGGAGGAGGGGTGCCCCCCATGCCCACAGCCTGGGTGCACTCTTTCTGTAGCATCTTTGCCTGGAGCAAAGTGCTGTGGCTGCCACGGAGGAGAGAATTGTCCCCAGTGACCCTCCCAGGGTTCTGCCCTGACAGCATTGTGGCAGCAGTCCAAGGATTTCCCTAAAAGTCTCCCAGGGCCTGAGTGGCCGGGTGGGTCTGTCACAGGGTGGCTGGGCCCCTGAACTGCAGGCGGCTGGGGTGACCTGGAGATAGTGCTGGCAGAAGGCCCAGGTGCTACTCCCTGCCCCAGCAGGTGATGAGCTCTGGCCCTTGGGGAAAGGTGTTTGGTTTTTGTTTCATTTTTTGGCGACGCCCTCTGCACTTGATCAGAGCCTGCCCTGCTGAGCCCTCCGTACCCGCCCTGTCCTGTTCGCTTCCTCAGTCCCAGGATAACAACTGTGTGCTTTTACGGTTACATAAATGTTTTCATTCCTCTTCTAACTTCTTTGTGGCACTCAACATTATGGCTTTTTTGTGTTTGATTTTTCGGGTTGTTTAACTTTCTCTTTTGACTTGTTTTTAAACTCCCAGGGAAGTTGCAGGCGCAGAACAAGGAATTCCTCTGTGCCTGGCTCGCAGCTCACATGGAATAACATTGTATCTAGTTTGCTCTTGTCTCTTGTCCTCTAATTTCTTTCTGTACTATTTGAGAGTAAATCGCAGACACTGTCCCTCTCAGCCTGCCCCCACCCGGTGCTGCAGCGGGTACTTCTCAACCCCAAGGACATTTTAACCTCAGCACAGGAATGGAAATCAGGGAATTAACATCCACCAGGATTTTGAGATTGAACTGGGTTGTGCTGGTCACTTGTAACAGCTGTGTGATGTGACAGTCCAGGGCTGATAGGTCATACGTTCTCATCCCTTCTCTTCCTTCTGATCGAATGTGTCTGGTACGGGTGTTGCCGGGATGTGACCAGTGCGTCTCCCTCCTTAGATTGGACAGATTCTCCTTCTCTGTGTTCCCCATTGGTCTCCAGGGCTTTTGGGGGCTGAGTGATGGTTCTCACCAACCTCAGGCCATTTCCTGTGTCACTGCCTAGCATATGAAGAGCAGTGGCCTGGTGGGACAAGATTGGCACGTGTACCCAAGCACGCCTGTTCCTGGAGAAGCAGGGGTGACCACATATGTAACTGCCCAGCCAGAATAATCAATCATCTGGTTGAGGTGGCCTCTCAGGCCAGGTATTACCAGGTCTACCACACCGATGAGAAAATACTTCCTGAAGGTGATTTTTTATCATAGAATTAATATAGTTGGACAAATTTTAAGCGGTCCTTCTCAGAAATAACCATCTTGCATGACCTTCTGGAAGTTATTTCTCTATATATGTGTATGTCTTTGTGTATGTCTGCATATGACCCCAAATGGTATCATTGAACTTGTTCTCAGGGTACTATATATGCAAGCGTGGAAGCTTTTCCTTCTTTTCTTTTTTTTTAAAGCAGAGGTGAGGGAGTGAGAGAGAAAGAATCAATTTTATTTATTTTTTCATCTGAAACTTAGTCATGTATGTGGTACTGGGATTCGAACCCAGGCCCTTTGCATACCAAGCAAGTGCTCCAAGTGCTGAGCCATGGCTCTAGCCCGGAAACTTTTCTTTAAAAACTTTCTAATCTTAAAAGTTTAAACATTTTGAAACTTTTTTTCAGAAATTTATTCATTGAATAATCAAACAAGCTTCTAATGAAATAATATAATATATATATATATATAAATTCTGAAAATTAAATTTACCCCCAAGAGCCCCTCCCCAATTACCCAACCTTATCCCTCCCCCCTCCTTCCCAATACATCTCTACAATGTCTTAGGTAGTATGACATTACACCTTATCCAGATTTAAAACATGATACTAGACCTCCTATCTCAATGGCCAGGGTCCAGCTCCAGCCTCCACAGTTGAGTGAAAACATTTGACCCTTGGTTCTCTGGGTTATGCTGATTTCACTCTGCATTATTTCTTCCATTGCCATCCATTTACCTTCAAAGGCTGCAATATCATTGTTTCTAATTGCTGAGTAAAACTCCATGGTATATATGTACCACAGCTTTTGGATCCATTCATCCAGAGAGAGGCAACTGGGTTGTTTCCATAATTTAGCTATTGTAAATTGAGCTGCTATGAACATAGATTTCGCTGTGTCACTGTAATGTGCTGATTCTAAATCCCCTAGAAAAATATGGTGGGCTCATCCCTAGTTTTTTGAGGATTCTCCACACTGCTTTCCAGAGGAGTTGTACCAGTCTGCAGTTCCACCAACAGTGTGCTAGTGTGCCTATCTCTCCACAGCCCCTCCAAAATCTATTATTATTTCTTTTCTTTTTTCTTTTCTTTTTGCCAATCTGACTGGTGTGAGGTGATATCTTAATGTAGTTTTCATCTGCATTTCTCTGATTATTAGTGATTTAGAGCACTTTCTCATGTATTCATTGCTTGATCAATGTCCTCTGTTGAGAAGTTTCTATTTAGCTCTTTGGCCCATTTATTGATTGGGTTGTTTGTGTTTTTGTAGTTGAGGTTTTTGAGGAGTTTGTAGATTCTGGATGTGAGGCCCCTGTCAGAGGAATCACAGCCCATGATTCTCTCCAATTTGAAACTTTTTTAGAGGAGTGGTTATAAGCAGATTCTAGAGACAGATTACCCAGGTATGAATCCCATCTCTACCCCTTATCGACTGTGTGACCTTGGGTGAATTATTAATCTCTCTGTGACTCAGGCCCTCATCTTTACATGAGACTATTAGGTATATTCATTTCCTACGACTGTAGTAGCAAATTCCAATTAACTTCGCAACCTAAAACAGTAGTAACTTATTTTCTTACTTATAGTCTGAATGCCAGAAGTCCAAAATTAAGGTATCACCATTGGTTCCCCAGAGGACCTGAGGGAAGATCCAAACTTTCATGACTCTCTCCTGGCTCCTGGTGGGGGCATCATCCCTTGGCATGGGGCATCCTGACTCAGCCTGCCTCTGGCTTCACGTGGACATGGCCTGTGTCTTAATTCTTTTTGTAAGGACATCCTCATTGGCTTTGTGGCCCACCCTAAACCCAGGATGACCTCAACTCAGGATCGTGGCTTCATTACATCTGCAAAGATTCTTTTTCCAAGCTGTGTTCCTGGATGCACCATTTGAGGGGACACAATTCAACCTACTTCAGTTGGGAGGATGACCAAGCTCACAGCATCTGCTCAGTGCCCAGAATGGGCCACAGCAGGTACTGTGTGCTGGTGACTACGTATGAATGAATTGGGAAGTGGCTTCCTGGCTGGCAGTACCAGGGCCCCTGCCACCCACCATCCTGAGCTCTCTGTGCCTTTTCCAGAGCAGTCAGGCCACTCCACAGCGTTAACTAGTGGAGCCATGCCTGTTCCCACTGTCCTGAGAGCCCTCTGGGAACAGGGACCAAGCCTGCCTGTCCCTTCAGACCCCCCTTTGTCTTGTTGAAGCTGGAGCTGGCCTGAGGTCAGGAGCATGGGTGGGGTGGTGATCGCCTTTCGCTGGTCTCCCCCACCTCTCCCGAAGGCTGGCCAAGTGTATACAAGGGGGCCTCAGTTCTCTTCCCTGGGAGGCTGCTCTGGAGGCCCCTGAGCCCAGCCACGAAGCCAGCACGCTCTTGGGCTGGGAAACTTCTGTGCCTTCTTTCCAGACGGGCAGTGTCCCATCAGCTCTATCCCCCACCAAGCCACGTGCTCACTGCTGTCCTCTATCTTGGGTCAACCCCTTGGGCAGCCTCTCCACCCAGAGCGGAGCATCCCTTCACTTCCTGCCCAGGTTTACCAGGCTTGGAGCAGATACAGGCCTCCCTCCTGGGAGCCCCAAGTCCCTCCTCCCAGGAGCTGGGGAGAAAATCTCCACAGTTGGACACTGAGTATATGGGTGGCACCTGCCTCCCAGGCCATGTGCAATTCCCCTGAATGTCTGACCACACGCGCTGGGCACAGACAGCTGTGGAGGGGAAGGCTGTTGGTACCGCTCACTTCCTGGGCCCCAGGTGTGGATGGAGACCCTGCGTGGGTGGATGTCGGCCTGCAGTGGGGTTGCCTGGGATGCAGAGGTTCATTGTCTTACTCTGACAGTGCTATTCATGCCCCCGCCTTCCTGTCACTCTTAGCTTGGGCTAGAGCTTGGTGCGGCAGAGGGAGGCCCTGGATGTCAGAGATCCTGCTCAGCCAACAGCTGACAAACCTGATGCCCTGTGGCTCAGGGATTGTCCTGGGCGGTTGGAGCTGACAATGCTGGGCTGGTTGATTAGCAGTGATCACAGCTGTTAAAGGAAGCCTGGCATGGGGCCAGCTCAGCGATTCTGCCTTCCCTCTGCCCCAGCTCCCTGCTTGGTGTGACCATTGACCTCTTACCCACTCTGCGCCCAGGGGGCTCCAGGCTCCTCCTCTTTGCCAGCCTGGCCACCTGGAGGGAAAGGGGGACATGGCGGGGCGGGAGTTCCTGAAAAGCAGTATTTTAGGAGCCTCCACCCCTGAGGTCGGGTTTTTGGCGCTTGTCTCTGCCAGGTGTCTGGGACGAGCCCAGCTCCCATTCGTCTTTTCATGGCTGTTCCCTGGGCTCAGGACGTGAGGGGATCCTCCCTGTGGTTTGTTACTCTGCCGAGAAGATTGGGTTTTCTTGGCAATTGGGCCTGTGTTCATGTCAAGTCATGTGTTTCCCAAGCACTTGAACTTGTGGGTTACCGTGAGGACCAGATGTTGTCTTGGGCACAAAATAAGCAACACAGAGATGTGTACCCCAGTTGCTCCAGGCAAGGGCATTGGCTCCTAAGGCTACAACAGTTGCAGGTTTAGGAAAATAATAGCTAACATAGTGGATTATATGCTTAACAGACATGTCACTGAAGTTTCCCGGGGACCTGGTAAGCAAAGGCAATGTTGCTTATAGGTGATTAAACTGAAATCTGGAGAGGAACAGTACCTAGCCAGAGGCCACACAGCCTGGATTCAAACCCTGGGCTTCCGGTGTACCAGGCAGGCCTTGTCTGAATGAATACCAGGATGGGGAGAACTTTCTTCCCAATAGTTTCCTAGACAAAAATGTTCAACACACAGAAGAACTGAAAGAACTTTCCAGTGAATGCCCAGACACCCACCACTCACCCTTAATGTTTTCCATATTTGCTTTATCATAGCTCTTTACCCACGAAGGCACCTTAGTTTTGAAGAAAGCTGTAGACCCCCTAATACGTGAGCATATCGTGCTAGAGTGCAGTGTTTCGCTGGGTTCTTTTTCTTTTTTTTTTTTTAAAGAGAGAGGGACAGTGAGAGACAGAGAAAGAGAGAAACAACTGTATTTAGTTTTTCACATGGCCTTCGTTGCTCCAACACTCAGTTGTGTACGTGGTGCTGGGGTTTGAACCCGGGTCCTCGTGCTTGCCAGGCAAGCGCCGAAACCGCTGAGCCACCGCTCCAGCCCCCGTTGGGTTCTTTTTTATTGTTTGGTGTAGAATTCATGTGTGAACAAGGTAAATCAATGCAGACTTCGCGTTTGAACTTCTTGTAAATTGATCACATCCTGTGGAAACTTTCCTTTACTCAGCCTAATTTTGCGGTTTATCCATACGAGTGTGTGCGCCGGTCCTTCCTTTTGTTGCGGGCTACTGCTTTATTGTGTGGGCGTGGCGCAGTCTGCCTGTCCCTTCTCCCGTTGACGGACACCTGGACCAATTTTGAGCCGTCATAAGTGAAGCTGCTGGGTTGAGGACACGCACTTTCGTTTCTCTTGGGCACACAGCTAGGCATGGAATGGCTGGGCCACGGGGTGGGTACATGTTTAGGTTGATAAAAAATGACCACATCTTTTCCCAAAGTAATTGTACCAATTTGCGTTTTTACTATATAAGCAAGGCTTCTTTGTTTCCCGTGCTCTCTGACCCGCGGAGGCGTCTGTCTTTAATTTCAGCCCCTCCAGTGGTCTGGCCGCGGTGTCGCATTGTGGTTTTAATTTGCATGTCCCTCGTGACTGAGTATTTTGAGCGCCTTTTCACCTGTTTAGTGGCACACTTGAGTTTTCTTTGAGGAATCGGCTCACGTCTTTTGACACGCTCCCTTTTTAAAGCTTGTTTGCTGGTTCTCTGTTGGATGTATGTTTTGCAGATATTTTCTCCCGGTTTTATGGAAAGAGGTTATAAATGTCAGTGCAGTCTATTTTATCTCCTTTTTTTTTCCAGGGCTGAGGACCGAACTCGGGGCCTTGCGCGTGCTAGGCAAGCGCTCTGCCACTGAGCTAAGCCCCACCCCCTCTCCTTTTTCTTTTATGGTTATTCCTTTCTGTGTCTCATCCAATACCTTTGCCTACCCAGTTGGAGAGAATCTTAGGAGGAAGAAGCAGAGACACTATGAAAACTGCAGGTGAATAGCGGCTTGAGGAGGGGAAGGTGGGGAAGTCCAGGTTTCCCTGGGGTGACGGAGAACGGCCCTGGGAGAGGGGTCGTGGGAGAGGGAGCCCAGAATAAGAATGTCTTCCATATTAAAGGACTGGCCTGGATTCTTGGCAGTGGGAGCCTTTGAAGCTCTTACAGCAGTGAGGGTACAGGGTCACAAGGGAGTGTGGTGGCACTGACCCCATGACTCACATTGGAATCTGGGGCAGAATTTCCACTGGATCACCCTGAAAGCAATGGCCTTGAGCCTCAGGATGCAGATAGAACTGCAGGGAAGGCAGGCAGATTCACTGCTGTGGAGCCTTGAAGAGTCCCCAGGTCCCAGGAGCTCCTTTCTTCTCTCCCAGGAACCCCAAAGGCAGCTGTGAGCCAGAGGCCCAGCGCTTGCTTCAGCGCTGGGACAACAGCAAATGGGTGCTCATTTCTCCAGAGTCCATTTGGCGGGGATGGGGATGAGCCCAGGGCCCACCCAGGGCCACCCAACAAACAGAGGGGTCTTCTAGCCCACCTACCCCCAAGCACAGATGTGGACACAGAGGCTGTGAGAGGGAAGGACTTGGTCAGTGGCAGAGAGACTCTTCAAGAGTCCTTATTTGGCCCCAGGAGAGGCCCTGAGTGCCACCAGAATGTTCCAGGAAGATTGTAAGATCTTTTGGTGCCTCGAAAACACAGCTGTGTTTCCAGGTGGGGCTGGAGGAACCTATGGACGCAGGACCCCCACTGTTCTAGCTTCCTTCCCAGAGGGGACACTGGGCCTGGGAAGTAGAGCCTCATAATCAGTCAGCCACCCTGGCCTTGAGCTCCAGAGGAGATTGTTGGCCCCCAGTGCGTGGTTGGACATCCACAGGGCTCCTTCCCACCCCCACTCCTGTTTCCCACAGGCATGCATGTCCTTCCGGTGACCAGGCTCTGTCTCCTGCCTGGGCTGCGACACAGAAGGCAAAGCCACACTCAGCTGCCACACACCAGCCCCTTGCAGGTTCTGGGAGGGGGCAGAGACTTCACACCAACCTTCACCCTGAACTTCACACATCCTTCCCTAACACCATTCCCAGTCAGGTCCCTGCAAGACCTGCTGCTTCCACAGCAGGCTGGACCTGTGGAGGGCAGCTGTCCAGGCCCCTCCCTCTTGGGGGAGCCCTCCTCCCTCATCAGTTCACCCAGGTCCTGCCACCCTGCACCCCAGGAGTGCTACCACGTTCCTGTGTCCATTAAGGCACATCCTGGCCTCACCCTCTCCTTATCAGATGGCTCCCACAGCAAATGCCCTGGATACTTCCGGAAGGAATGCCAACACTCTGGCTGCTACCCCGAGCAATGTGTCAGAGACACAGAGGGGATGGAAGGGCACTGTCCCTTCTCTCCAGCTTTGTGAGTCCCCTCCTCTGAGTAAGGTTTCCACCCCACAGATGCCACAAGACTGAGGCCCACAGGTGGGGTGTGCAGGAGGTCATTCCAGCTTTGCTGGAGTCAAAACTAGCTGTGAGTGTTGGGCGGCCCGGCACCGAGGGTGCTGGGCAGGTCCTCCGTCCCTCGAACCAGGCAGAGTGATGGACGTGGGCAGTGCTGTTCCCCAGCAGGCCCTCCCGTGCAGTTTTCCGTTTGGGGGTCTGTGAGACCCTGCCTTCCCTACCCTGACGTGCTAACACATCCTCATCCTGGGAGGGGGGGAGTGTTGACTGGGAGGATCTCAATGGAACCTTCTAGAAATGTTACTCTAGCACTGTTTAACAAACATATTGGGGCTGGAGTGGTGGCTCAGTGGTTCCAGTTTTTGCCTGGCTTGCACAAAACGTGGGTTCAAACCCCAACACCATATTCGCAGCTGGGTGTTCGAGTGGCGAAAGCCACATGAATAAAACAAACATATAATGCAAGCCAGATAGTAATTTAAAACACTCTAGTATCCACATTAACACAGTAAAAAGAAACGTGAATTCAATGATTTTTTTTTTTTAAGAAAGACGGATAGTGAGAGAGAGATGGACAGAATCAAATTTTATTTAGTTTCTCATGTGGCCTTCCTTGTTTTGACACTTCATTGTGTACATGGTGCTGGGGTTTGAACCAGCGCCCTTGTGCATGCCAGGTAAGCGCCTGAACCGCTGAGCCACTACTCCAGCCCCTCAATAATGTTTTATTCAACCCCATATACCTAAAATATTGATCAACAGATAATCAGTATAAAATATTGATGTTAAGACTTTGAATCCGGGCTGGAGCAGTGGCTCAGTGGTTTCCACGCTTGCCTCGCATGCACAGGGATGCCAGATGGAACCCCAGCACCTCGTACACAGTGAAGTGTCTGAGCAACGAAAGCCACATGAAAAACTAAATAAAATTGATTCTCTCTCACTCACTGTCCCTCTCTCTCTCTCTAAAAATAAAAAAAGAGAGAGAGAGACTTTAAATCCTATATTTTACACTCTCAGCACATCTCAATATGGACCAGATACTTTTTTTTTTGGTACCAAGGTTTGAATTCAGAGGTGTTTAACCACTAAGCTGCATCCGCAGCTGTTTTTATTTTTTATTTTGAGGCAGGTCTCACTAAGTGACTCAGGGTTTAGTTAAATTGCTGAGGCTGGCCTTGAAGTTACGATCCTCCTGCCTCAGCCTCCTGAGTCTTTGGAATTATAGGAGTGTGCCACCAGCTGGACTAGTCACAGTGGAGAGTGACTGTGTCATTGAACAGCACTGGCCTCTCCCTCGGTCTGCGTGGTAATGACGCAGGTAAGACAAAGGGGGCCAGCCATACCCTAGGTTTGTGCTTTTCACTCCAATTACAAGCATTTTAATGGGCAGGGGTGTAGCACAGCGGCACAGGGCTTGCCTGGCATGCTCGAGGCTCTGGGTTCTCCACGCAAAGGCCACGTGTGCTTTCCAGAGCCCATGTGGGTTGAAATTAGCCCCCAGTGCTACACTACACTCCAGTCCCATCTGTCCCCGCCTTGTGCCATGGCTGGCTGTTTCTGTGTATGCCTCAACGGCTTTATTACAAGCTCCTTGACGAGGAGACCATGTCTGCTCATTTTGAGTCCCCGAAGGTCCCCTGGCTGGAGATGTTGAAGCGCGTTGGATTTACCCCATTTGCCCAGCACCCTGTCCAGGTGGCTGCAGGACGGGTTAATCATTTGATTCTGTTTCTCAGTCCTATTGCAGATGTCAGCAAAGGAGAGGGAGAGAAAGAAGAGCAGGAAGAGTGTGTGGGGCTGTGTCTGCCAGCCACCCCGAGGAACTGCCTTCCCCGCAAGGGCATCAGCGTCCTGGAGAAGCTGATCAAAACGTGCCCCGTGTGGCTGCAGCTGGGGCTGGGCAGGTCAGAGGCGGCCAGGATCCTGCACCGGGAGGTGGCAGGGGTGAGTCTGGGCTTGGCCTCCTGGCCTGGGGTGGGGGGCACAGGTGTGAGGGGCTCGGGAGGCTCCGCCCGGAAGCAGCTGCCCTGGATTTCCTTTCCTGCCTCTATCTGCTTTTCAGCCACAGTGCTCTTCCCCAACGCAGCAGTGGGGACTCTGGAGAACTGGCTTCTGCTTTGGGAAGCAGGGCAGCAGTAGCTGGCGGGGCTCCCTGGGCAGACAGGCGCCTAAAAGGTAGGACTGGTGCCAAACTGGTTTTACACCCAGACTTCACAGGTAAAAATGGGAGTCTGTGTGGGGACCAAGTGAGATCTGGCATCAGGTTCTGTGAGTTGGGCAAACGGCTTAAGGTTTCTGAGTCCCACTTGTCCTTTTGAAGTGAGGCATTCACCCTCAGCCCCAGAGGTGCTCTATCTATTATATGGGAAGAGAGACACACAGATGATGGATGGATGGATGGATTTTTTATTTAATTGAGTTGAAATTCTTATCACATAAAATATTTTTCAGTTGAGTTGAAATTCATGCCAAAGTGCCCAGTTCAGTGGCATTTGGTGCACTGAATATGCTCCACTTCTACATGTTCCAAGACGCTTTCATCCCCCAAATGAAGCCCCATTTCCATTAGGCAGCTTCTTCCCACATCCCCTCCCCAGCCCTGGGAGCCACCAATCTGCTTCTAGGAGTGCGTGGCCATTTCCCGGTGGCAGCAAGGTTCCCCTCAGCACTTCCAGCATTTCCCCCACAGTAGCCCTCAAGGCAGGTGCAGCTGGTACTCCCAGAGGATGCGATGGTGGTGCCTCCCCTGGGGATCCCACTGAGGGAGCAGCCAAGCTGGGACTTGCTGTGCTGTTGCCAGTGTGTGACTTCACGCTGTGGAATCCTGCCTTCCCCCTGCTCTGCATTCTGCCGTCCTTCCCTTGGGTGTGGGTGTGGCACTGATCTGTCACCCATGGTCCTAAGTGCGCAGGGCTCTGTTGGTTAGTGGATACTTTCACCCCAGAACAGGTGAATCCCATCAGGTCATCACGTGTGCCTGCGAATTGGGGCGACTGGAGCCTCCAGGGCTCCAGCAAGGTCCCAATCCCCAGAGCCCTGCCACTGGGAGGGACTATGCAGGCCAGTGGTGTCCCGCTGGCAAGGACTCCTCTAGGGTGAGCAGGGATGGTGCCCTGGGCCAGCCTGGGAGCACCAGATGCTCTTCTCCTGGAAGGCTCAGCAGCAGGAGGGCACGGGAGGAAGCAGCAGAACCTTTGTGCCACTCAAGAGGGTGGGACCCACTGCCTGCTCCTCCCAGTTTTATAGTAATCGACAGCTTCAGATGATGAAACTGGGTGGAAAATAAGATCAGGGGCTCGCACAGGTCAGCACTCCCCCGTGAGGCTCTGAGAGATTTGCTTCACACCCTTCCTAGGAGGATGCAGCTCTAAAACAGACCCAGGGAGCAAGCTTTGGATGGGAAGCGATGGACATTTCCTGGTCACCAGGAGGGGTGTGTCCATGGCATGTGTGTAGACTGGGTGGGCCAAATGGGAGGGACAGTCCCAGCAAAGCAAATGGGTTTCTAGGGCAAGCTGGGGCAGGTGTATGTAGTGACCACTTGGTCAAAAGATACAGGGGTGCGGTTCCTGGGTAGAACATGTGCCTAGCATGCATGAGGCCCTGGGTTCAATCCCCAGTACCAAAATATATATATATTACAAAGAACAAAAGGTCCTCTCTTCAGAAAGTGTGAAATAAACACAACTAAAATGCATTAGTGGTTTTGTTTGGGATGGTTATTAACCTGATCCCTGGGCTTTCCAGATGTCCTCTTGCACTATCTGGTGGCATGGCCCTTCTCTTGTACCCACTCTGTAGACAGTGACACTGAGGCTGAGAGGGACATTATCTGGGTTCCCTAAGATGCACACTTCAGACAAGGAGTTGAGAGCAAGTGGTTCATTTGGGAGGTGGCCCCTTGCAGAGGCCAGACTCAGAAGGCAGCTACTGAATAGAAGTTCCCTGTGAGAATCCACTCAACAGCAGCAGCCCTGGGGCCAGGAGGTGCAAGGCTGGCTGTTGGACAGCAGACTGGAGTCCACTCAGCAGATACCACAGGGCACAGGTGTGCACCCACTGGCTTCTAGCTGGGCGCACAGTCACCTGCCCAAGGTCACCCAGCCAATGAGAGAATCAGAGCTGAGATCTGAGCCCAGCTGAGGCTAAGCCAAAGCACACCTTTCCACCCAGGAGTAGCAGGAACCAAACAGAAATGCAGCGCCCTCCGCATCCCTGGGTTCTGCAAATTCAGCCAACCGCGGCCAGAAGGCACTGGGGAGGCGGAGGGAATCCTACCAGACCCAGGTAGCAACCGTGTTCCCAGCGTGATGACTGTTTTCATACAGTTTTTTTTTTTTTTTAAGAGAGAAGGACAGAGAGAGAGAGAGGGAATCAATTTTTTGTTTAGTTTTTCACGTGGCTTTCGTTGCTCGGACACTTAGTTGTGTATGTGGTGCTGGGGTTTGAATCCGCGTACTTGTTCACGCAAGGCAAGCGCCGTAGCCGCTGAGCCACTGCTCCAGCCCCATATTTACATATAGTATTGACATCGTATTAAATATTTTAAGTGATTTAGAGAAGGTTAAAGTACTCAGGAGGACATGCAGTTATTCACAAATGTAGTCACGTGTTCTGAGAAATGCGTTGATGGGCTATTTGGTCCCCATCGTACCAACATGATAGTGTGTACTTGCACAAACTAAGATGGCCATTTGCACACTTGATCCTCACAGCACTTTCCATCAGGTAGTGTAATTAGGGTCCCCATTTCCAAATGAGGAGGTGGAGGCATCGAGATGTTGACTCACTTACTTGAGGCCACACAGCCTTCAGAGTAGAGCCCTAAGGGATGCCAGGAAAGCCCTTTGCTGCATACTATCCCTCCCCTAGAACTGTGAAATGCCTGCATGTGAAAGCTGCAGACACAGCATGGGTGGTCCCCATGCTGTGATGGCTCTCAGAGGCCTCCTGGGTCTACCCCTTGCAGCACAGAAAGAGGCCATGCTCAGTCTGGAGCCAGTTCTCAGGAGGACTGGGGGACCTTGACCATGTCCCCCCCCACCCGCCGCCCTGCCACCTTCCCCAGTTCCCATCTCTCCTCCCTGCAGCCTGTGTCTCTGATAAGGTGCTGGAACACAGTGGCCCATTGATCCACTCTTGTGTATTCAGCAACAAGCCCTTTATTTATTCTGCAGACCACTTTGTTTTTTTAGTTTTAGAATAGTTCCAGATTTACGGAAAAGTTGCAAAGAAGGTACAGAGAGTTCCAGATCCTCCACGCTCAGTTTCTCTTGCTCACGTCTGACGCAGTGCGGAGTTGATGCGTTAGTGTTAACGAGAGCCGGGACTTGGGCTTCCTCCCTCTTACCCAGCATTCTTTGTCTGTCCCAGGATCCCACCCAGGATGCCCCCTATGTGTAGTGACCAGGTCTCCTTCGGCTCCTCTTGGTGTGACCGTTTCTCAGACTTTGATTTTGGATGGGGATGGACCGGGTATGGATGGATGTCCCTCCATTGGGATTTGTCTAAAGGCTGGACTGGGCTTAGGGTTTCGGGAGGAAGACCGCAGAGGTAAACACCATTCACATCACGGCACATCAAGGGCACATGCTATCAACACAACCTGCCCTGGTGACGTTGACCTTGGTCACCTGCGGAAATAGCGTTTGCCAGGTTCCTCCACATCAGAGTTACTCTGTGCCTCCTGTCCCTCTTTGGAAAACATTGCTCTGCTCCACCCACTCATGAGAGTCGTTCTCTGCCCCCCTGACCAAATATCTGTGTAAGTTATTTGGAATTTTTCCGCAGAAGAGTCTTGTCTCTTCTCCACTGTCTATTTATTTAACCATGTTCTTATATCAGTGTGGAATCATGGATTCTTATTTTATACTGTAGGTTACAATAAGTTCTACTTTAATTACTTTGTTGCTCAGGGGCTCCGACGTTGGCCATTGGGACTCTGTTGGTTCCCGTGACCTTAGCCACCCCCGTTGCTGTGCATGGGTACACACGTGCATGCGTCTCTGTGCTGGAGCTCCTTCTCACTGTACGGCCACAAAAGATGCCAGAGCCTCACTTCAGCCCTCCCTAGTTCTGGAACCAGAGTGTCTTTCACTGGGGAATGATCTTAGAAATCCAAATCCAGGTGCAAGTGTGTTCATTGCTACTGGAGTGTCCCTGCTTCTAGGCCAAACAGTGAGTTTGCCTTTGGTGCTGGTCCAAGAGCTGCAGTGACCCAGGTTGCAACGTGGACCTGTGTGCAGGTGGCTCACAGCAGCACCCCCCCCCCCAGGCATGAGCCCAGGGAGCCACCAGCTCCCCACCCTTTCTGATGCAGAGGCCAGAGGGAAAGGCTGTCATCAGGCTTTGCAGGACCTCTCTCACCCCTGCAGATGCTGCAGTGAGGAAACTGCAGCAGGAAGAGTCCTGAGCAATATGGCCACTAAATGGGGGGCCTGGCTTGAATCCACAGCTGACCACCCCCGCACACACTGGCATTATATTTCTGTTGCTTGGAGTGAGGCATCAGCATGGTTTTTGTTTTGTTTTGTTTTGTTTTTTTAAAGAGAGAGGGACTGAGAGAGAGAGAGAAACAATTTTTATTTAGTTTTTCATGTGGTTTCGTTGCTCCGAGACCTCGTTGTGTATGTGGTGCTGGGGTTCGAACTCATGTAATCGCACATGCTAGGCAAACACCATAACCTCCGAGCCACCGCTCCAGCCCCAGCGGCATGTTTTGAAACCTTCCTAGGTGATTCCCATTTGCATTCACCTTGAGAAATGCTGGTCTGTGCCATGCTATATGCAGTGTGAGTAATGGGAAAGGTGAGCCTCAGTTTCCCCATACGTAAAATAAAGGTATCAGGTAATATGTCCTTTCTCTGTTGGGGTCAAGACCAGGGACCGTTGCTGCTGGTTTGCCTACCCAGGCCCCCTGTGTCCAGGATGGGCTCTGGCCACCATCTGGCTCCATGGTAAGGCAGACCCTGCAGTTGTGGCCTCAGAAGAACCAGACACTTCTGCTCCTGCCCAAGGGCATGATTGGAAATGTTCCCCATGCAACTGGAAAATAACCCTAAAAGAAGAAAAGATGGGAAAGCACACAGATCTGGATTGTGCAAGCCAGGAACGGATGGTCAAGCAAACCCCCCCACAGTGGATTCGGCTTTGGACCCTCGTGTGTTGGGGAACGGGGAGCACACCAGCTGCCATCCATCCCTAGGTGTGCTCTGTCCCAGCTGCTGCTGAGCTCAGCTGGCCTTTGCAAAACTCATGCTGGCCAAGGTACGCAGGAGGACCCCCAGGGACAGCTGTGCATAAATTTGCAGGGAAACTCTCTGGAAAGCCTGTTGGGGACTGGGAAAGGCCCCAGAGGCACTGAAGCCTAGAAGAGTCTCTTCTAGAAAGAAGCGGGGTCCTTCAGCACACCCCTAACTACAGACTGGGAAAGGCCAGCTCAGAGAGGGTGCTATGTTTGAATGTGAGGTGTCCCCCAAAAGCTCATGTGTGACAATTCAGGAAGGCCGAGGTGACGTGATTGGGTTAGAAAAGCCTTAACCCAGTCTGAGGTGATCCCTCATCTGGCAACTGTAGGCTGGTGGGGTATGGCTGGAGGAGGTGGGCCACTGGGGGCTGCCGTGGGGTAGAGATAGTCTGTATCTGGCGTGGAACTCTGCTCTGCTTCCTGATGGGACACCTTGAGGTCCCTACTCCCTAGAGCCATGACATACAGCCTCCCCTTGAGCCTTGAGGAATGGAGCCGGCCTTCCACGGACTAAGACCTCGGAAGCCGTGAACCCTGAAATAAACCTTTCCTTCTAAAATTGTTCTCGTCAGGTCCTTGGGTCACAGCAGCAACAAGCTGACTAATACAGAGGGCAAGTGACTTGCCAGGGGACACAGAGCAGACCACATCAGAACTGGGACACAAGAGCCCCTGCCCAGGGCTCTGCCACTGCCGTTTGGAGAGGGTGCTAATGGGGAATCTGTGCTTTTCGGAGGAGGTTGAGCCCAGAGCGCAGAGGGCACCCTGCAGTTTATAAGGCTGGGAAGAGGAAGCTGCTGCTTTCTGAGAGTTCCTAGGGCAGGGGCTGGGGGAGCTGTCACAGGAAAAGAGGAACAGAGTGGCTCAGCCAGGCACAGGCATGGCACGATCCCGGAAAGCAGAGGTCAGGTGAGGACACTGGTACCCAGTGGAGCTCGCTGGTGACCTGGCCATGGAGGGACCGCCGTGGATATGAACCTGGGCTGCTCTGGGTGCGGTAACCCCAGGCAGCCTGAGTCTTCAGTTCTGGCTGGTCCCTGCTACTTCTCCCTCTCAAGGAGGCCTGGAGTCTGGAAGGGAAAATCCGATGTTTTCCTGTCCTGATGCCTGGTTGCCTTTCTGATTTATGAATAAACAAGAGCAAGAAAATAGGGGCCCTGTGCCATTTGTCCTTAGGCCTGGGGACTGGGGAAGGAGATATCTCACACCGAGTGCTTTTTACATAGCAAGCACTCTTCAGAAGTCACCTGTGCAGCTGTTTAAATGATCCTGAGAGGCTTGGGTCAGTGGGGGATGCTTTCAATTTCAAGTGACAAATGCCTGCTTCAGCCATATGGGTACAATTATTTTCCTAATGAGACGTCTGGAGATTGGGTCCAGGGCTAGTTTAGCAACTCAGTGATAATTTCATGTTCCACCTTCTTTCCCACATCTTTCAGGGCATTTGCTTTTGATCTGCAAGTTTCTTATCTCATGGTTGCAAAAGGGCAGCTGCAGCTCCAGGCATCTTGCCCTTCATAGGCGAAGACTTTCTTCTCCTAGGCTCTGACTTTTTTTGTTAGGGAGCAATTTTTTTTCCTGTATGCCTTATTGGGCTTACCCCTAATAGTGAGGAAGCCTGGGGACACATAGCCATGATTAGCTATGACCCAATGTGAGGCATTTCCTGAGTCAGTGCCCACAGACCCCAGATCAGAGTCAGCGTCTGTTCAGGGAAGGGAGAGGACTGGTTCTCATGCTGCCCGACACAGGCAGGAACTATCACGATCCCATTTCGTAGGCGCAGAAGCAGCCTGGGAGGCACGTAGCTCAGAGTGGCCAACTCAGGACCCGAGGAAGCAGGCTGAAGTCTTCCACAAAAGGGCCCCAAGGTCCCCCTGGATGCCTGTCCCTGTCCCTGTCCTTTACCAGTCCACCCTTACAGTAGGTGTGACATTCCATGCCTCAGAGGGGCGGTGGTCATGAGCTATCTACCCCTAGCCTGGCGTAGGAGACCTACGCACTTAACCACTTAACGGTGGTGGGTCGACTGGGTGGGAAGGGATGTATTGTAGTGGTCACCATGGTGGCTTGAAGGCCACTGGTCTTATGTTCTTGTGGTTCTGCCAATAACAAGCAACGTGACCCCAGGAGGTCTTTGTCCCTCTCTGGATCTCGGTTTCCTTGGCTGTGGAGGAGGGGCTGGGCCGCAGCACTGGCTCTCAGGCCTTGACCGAGCTGTGTGACTCTCCAGCAGCACCTTACAGGAGGAGGAGAGGAGAGGGATCCCCAGAGGCTGCGACTCTGTGCCCACATGCCTGTGGCCAAATCATCACTTTCGCATAGCAAACCGTGCCAATGTTCGGCGGCTTAAAATTGTCCCTGCTTTATTTGTTCAGCATCCTGGGGGTGGGGACAGTCCAGGCTGGCATCAGCTGCCAGTGGCTCTGCTGATCTCCTGGGATCAACTGGAGCTGGATGGTCTGAGATGGCCTCACATCACGGGGTGGGTGCTGGCTGCTGGCTGGGCCACCCGACAGCAGCAGGCCAGTGCCAGCTTCTTCATGTGACAGCCACAGTCCAAAAGGGTGAGCATGAAAGGACCATGCCCCAAGGTCTAGACTCAGAACTCCACAATGTCCCACTGCTGTGTTCTGATCAATGCCAAGGCCACCCTCCCAAGGGTGGAAACATAGGCTTCCCCTCTTGAAGAATGCAGCAGCAAAGACTTCACGGCCATTTTTAATCTCCCTTCTAAGTGATTGACATTTCAGTCCACTTTCCTCTTTCCCTTTGGCCCAGCTTCAAGCATAGCAATAAATATCATTGATGATTATTTATTTACTCAGATTATTCATTTAAAAAGCTTAGCACACGGTTGCGTGCTCAGTAAATGCACCAGTCTATAATAATAGAGCTCTTTATCATTAAGTGCATATATGATGAGTATTTCTTGCAGCAACCCCAACGATGGATATTCCTGTGGCCTGTTCAGATGAGGAAATTCAGACCCCAAGAAGTGCAAGGAATTTGCCTGGGGACCTGCAGCTAGCAGGGGCAGGGCTGGAATTCATGTTGCACTGCGTCTGTAAACAGCTGGCTGCATGGGGTAGAAAGAGAAGTAAGGGGGCTTGGGAGGATTTGCACACGCTCCAAAGGTGTTGGAGGAAAAGCTGTGGGCACCCTGTGTACTCACCTGCAGCCACCATCACAGTGACAGCTCAGCTCCTTCCAGCACAGTCAGAGCTTGCTCTGTGACCGGAGGCAAGAGGTGCAAACAGCTCACAAGGATGGGTTGCATGGCACTGACTTTGTCTGAACCCTGCCAGGATTAAGTGCATGGAATTCTCCACAATCTAGAATGTTCTTCAGGAGTCACTGCTTCACACTGATGCTGTGTTTGAGGTGCTGTCTGTGGGTGTCTCCTAGAAGGGCCTCACAAGTTGCTCAGTAGCTAAACCTCCCCAGAGGGGATAGAACAGACCCTCTTATTCCAGCTGGCTAAGCTGGGCTGCTGACCAGGCCCTGCTCACAGAGGACATCCGTCAGTGTGGCCCTCACCCCCACCACCTGGGCAGGAAGTGTCAGAGGACACCTCCAGCCAGGCCAGAGTCAGGCTCTGGTCTTGCTCCCTGCCCCCACCCTGGGCCAGGGCCTTATCATGGTTTTCAGATAAGAGCCCCGTGACTTGGCCCAGGCAGGAAAAAAAAAGAACGAGAGCTTTGTGGCCATACCGCAAGGGTGGGTGATGGGTGCTCAGAGCCCGGGCCCTGCAGAGTCCAGCCTGGGGGACTTTCCACCCCTTTTGACACCCCTGCCCTGCAGTGAGCAGATAAGAGGCAGGATGGCAGAGACAGGAGATGCTGCATGGCGTGGTGGTGACATCTGGCCTGGGTCCTGCTTCTGCACGCGCCCCAAGCATGGCCCTGGTCTTCCTTCACCCCTGTGCGCTCAGAGTCTCCATCCATCAGAGGGAGGAGTTACAGACCCGCCCCAGGGCCACGGTGAGAACTGGCTGAGTCTGCACAGAGTGCCACCACGGCTGCTGCTGACACACAGCCCCTTCCCATGGACCAAGCCACCCTCCTTTGGTCTGAGGTTGCATTTGCTCCTCTTGCCCTAGATCTGTTAGCTTTGTCTTCCCAACGCCAGCCTCGAGGAAATCCCTCGGATTCTTTTTCCACAGTAAATACGCATGGTAGACAGACGCCTGGTTCTGGATGGAGCCAAGGCTGGCAGGCAGAAGGTGAAGGTCAGACACGGAGGGGCTGGTGGAGAATGGGTCCTTACAGTGGTCCCCAGGGGCCTTTCCAGCACAGAGGCAGGGCTTACTTTTTCTTCCTGCTGGGTGGTGGCAGGTGTTGTTATGCCCATTTACAGATCAGAACACTGAGGCTCAGGGAAGCCTCACTATCGCCCAGGGTCCCAGAGGTGATGCCCAGCTGCTCAGAGCTGCTGGGAGCTGAGAAGAAATGCAGATGGTGCTCTTCTCCATGGGAGGAGCTCCTGCCCTGTCCCGCCCTGTCCTGTCTGAGGCCTCCTGTCTTCTTTCTATCCCTCTGTGCAATGTGAGGGTGAAGAGCAGGGTCCAAGTCTGAGCAAAGTGGCAAAGTCTAAAATTAGTTTTGTGCTGGGTGAGAAAGATTCAATCAGATTGCAGGGTACATGGAGGGAGGTCCCCGTTGAGGTTGGCAATCATGATTTATCATGTAAGTCACCCTGAGACATTAGAGTGGGGACAAGAAGCCACCTCAGTAACTCTGGGGACTTTGCCCATCAGTAGAGTAAAAGTGATGCACTGTGACCCTGGTGACAGATGTCTCTCTCCCTCTCTAATAAAAAGTCCACCCTTATGATATTTTATTTTGGGAAAAAATATCATTGATAGCATTCACACTAAAGGGTTATGACCCACCCCCACCCCCGCCCTCATGTCCACCATGAGCCACACCACACACTCACCCGTGCACTTGGCCCCAGCAAAGGCAGGAACTTCCTGTTTGGTTTCAGCCCCAGCTCCTGCTGGGCTCAAGGTCAAGGGTCACAGTTTGCTTTGCTTGCCTTCTGAGGGCTACTGCTCCTCTATGTCCAAGTCCTGCTCAGGGAGACCCTAGTGGGCGCTCCAGAGTTCACTCATTGCATACACACTCACCCACACTCATTCACACACACACATTCTGACACCAGCTCTCCAACACCACCTGGGTGTCCTACATTTAATTTGGATCCTCCCTATAGTTACAGAGACCCCGTAACTTAAAGGAGAAGGTCCTCCACAAGACTGCCCTTCAGATTCCAGCCATAAGTGGGGTCCCTGGGCTACCCCATTTCTGTCCAGCGTGGATACAGATTTGGGGGCTTCCACAATCCCTATTCAGGTCTGATGGAACACCTCCCAGAACTCACTGAAAGTCATAATCACAATGACAGTTTCATCATGGAGGATCCGACTCAGGACCCGCCAAGTGCAAGAGGCACCTGTGGCCAGATGTGGGGAGGGTGGGGTGCTGAGCTCCCATGCCGGCTCCCCTCAGGGCCAGGTGCATGGCTCTCCTGGGCGTCAGGATGCGCCTCTGAGCTCCCCGCCCAGATCCATAGGCCTGTGAGGGGTCCCTCCTCCAGTCTGCTCCCCTCCCCAGGTCAGAGGTAGGCCGAAAGAGCTGACCTTCTAGTCCGGTGCTCGGTCTTGCTACGGTGGCCCTTCCCTGAAACCAAGGCCCCAGGAGTTACCTGTAAGCATAATCTCAGGTATGGCCTACAGGGCTCCTTATGAGGGACAGACTCCCCTATCACTCAGGAAATCCCCAGGGCCTCCAAAGCTCTGCGCCAGGAATTGGGGGCAAAGACAGCTATGTAGCACACTCGCCCACACACTCATTCTCATGTACACGTGCACATGTACACACATGCACAGGTTGCCGGGCACACCTCTGGTTCCCATGGGCCCAGTGGGCGAGGAGGCAGCTTGAACCTCTGAGGAAAAGGCACAGCAACCTCTTTGAAAGACAAGTCCCAAGTCAGTTCAAGTTCAGGTTGATGCACAGGGTGCTGCGGTGGTAGCCCAGGCGTTGCCTCTGAGCACAAAACAAGGGCCACAGAGGCACCTGGGAGTGAATCCTCGCCCTCCCGGGTCCCCCAGAAGGGCCCCTTCCAAGCTGGCAGTGTCCCCCAGAAGCACCTCTTCGTGTCTGCCTGGTTCTCATCTCTCCTCCCTGCTCTGCTTGTGGAGGGGCTTCTGAGCTCATTTCCCACCGCAGTTCCATGACTGACAGATCCACCATGTCACTGCTCAGGAGGGGCTTTGCGCACTCGTGAAGAGCAAGACCTCAAGCGGATGGCCAGGCAGGAGGACCTTGAATGTCTCGTTTAGAGTCCAAGGGCCTGAGCTCAAACCTCACCCTCACCACGTCCTGCCCGGCAATCTTGAACATTGCTCGCCTCTCTCTGCCTGTTTCCTCATCTATAAAATGGGGATATAGCATTCCCCATGGGTTTAATAGACAAATGAGTGGGATGGGGCTTGGGAAGACTAGGGAGGAGTATGTGTCAGCTGCTGTGGATCAACAGTAGTTATATTATTACAATGTTTTATTCATAACATTGCATTTGCAGTCATAACTAGCAATGTAATAAGATTAGTAATGAGTAACAATGGCAGAGCCTCCCGCGCTTGAGGCCACATCCTTGTCCTCTGGGATGTCCCAGTGGGCTGCACCCAGCCCGACCACAGCAGCGTGGGCCACACTCCTGCTCTTATAAACCCTGGCTGAGTGCCTGGGGCACAAGTGCAAGTCACTCCAGGGTGGCACGAGCATGGAGGGTGGCAGTGACACTGACCAAGTCCTATCCTTCCCTGGGGAAGCTATGGGAGGTTGCAGGTGTCACTTGGAAAGGAGTGATGAGCTGAGGCAGGGCCATCTGAGACTGAGATGCACAGTGTAAGACAGCAGAGTGTGTGACAAGCAGCAGAGAGTCCCTCCCCGTGATTTCCCTGGGGAGGGCACTGCCGTGAGGACCCTCTTGGAGTGGAGATGTCTATGAATTCACTGGCTGCATTCAGACCTCAGCTAACTCTTGGCTACTCACGCACAGACACGCCCTCCGGGTCCAGAGGTGTCCTTCTATTCCAGTGGAGAGAATCCCCTGCAGCAGAAGGGCTGACTTGGGGTCTGCGTGGAGAGATCCGGTAGCAAGGGGTCCGGAGCACCAGCATCGGGGATCTAGATCCCATTTCCTCCCCTCAGGGCTGGGGGACCTTGGCCAGGCTAACCTTCCCATTCCCACATGTCCTGTGCCCCTACTGTAGCTCAGCCAGCATCACCCAGCCTGAGGGATCAGGTCCCCTATGATCAGACACAGCCGCATCTCTTCACCTGTAAAGTGGGGATAATAAGAGAAGTGGTGCCATGCGGTGATGGAGAAGATGGAAGCAGTTACATATGCAGCGTATCCTGACAATGCCTATCACAGAGAGAGCTCCGCAACACTATTTGCTATGTTTGCTTTTGCATGAAAGAAAGAAAAGTTTGAATGGTTGATATCTGTGGATGTTTCCGACAGCCTCCCCCAGATCTGTGTGCTGGGCTGGGAGTGCACATTCAACCTGGCCCCCATGCAACAGGGCATTGCTGAGCATGGACTGGACACTCACATCAGAGTGGCCACAGCCCACCTGCAGAGCAGGTGTCCCAGGGTTCAGGGGCACAGGAATTTCAACCCATGGGCCCGGTGACTCTGAGTCTACAGCACCCTGGAGAAATGTCCACTCAGTGGGAACAGTGAGTGGGCAAATGAGGAATTAGGACAAAAGGAGACTCGGTTTAGACATGGGCCAGATCCCCACTATTCTTAGGGCAGAGCCCCATTCTTCTGCCTCCTTGTTTTGAGAATCTTCCAGAAGACTTGTGGCTCCCTGATATCCTTCTAGCCTCCATCCAGCTTTGATTCATGGAGCTGCCCCTTCTTGGTTGCAGATGTTCCTGGTCCGGAAGGACAGCAGCTTGAAGTGCCTGGTGCTCTGCGTCCATTTCCCATC
Organism: Aplodontia rufa; assembly: GCA_004027875.1. NCBI lineage: Eukaryota > Metazoa > Chordata > Mammalia > Rodentia > Aplodontiidae > Aplodontia > Aplodontia rufa. Next base: position 49,852 of record PVKS010004092.1, read on the forward strand.
CCCAAATGACAGCTCCTCGGAGGTGCTCGAGTACACCATCAGAGAAGAAAAGTCACGTAAGTACCTGGCTTCTCGCTCTTGCTGCAGCCTCCCAGCAGCAGCAGATGTGCCACCTGCTAACCACAGCCCTCCTGTTTGCCCCAGCAGTGTTTAAAATTAGAAGGGGACAACTTCCAGGCTGCTGATGTTACCTGGCCAGGCTTGTTCTCAGCTTATCACTCAAAAGTCAACGTTAATTACCCTCATCAGGGCTGCTGGCTTTGCTTCCTCGTGGCCACAGTGAGGTCTAGAGAGGTGGGGCACAGAGAGGAAATAAAATGCCTGGTCCTCCTATTAGCTGCACCATGATCCAGACCATCTGTTTAGCTTCTCTGAGCCTCAGTTGTCTCTTCTGTCAAATGGACACAAAAGTCATTTTCTGCTTGTATCACAGAACTCTGTGAGAGTCAAATGGGCAAGCGCTTTGAAAGATAAAAACCCAGTGTGTGCACAAGGCTGCCAGAAGCAGGCATGGGCCTCATTGGCAAACTGTTTTGGGGTCCCGGTCCAGGGTAGGTTTGTAATGATAGAAAACATTTTCGGGTTTGGGGCCCTTTTCAGAGCTCTGGCTCAGCTATTGAAAGGGTTTCGCCCTCATCCCGTGAGCCAGGCCTGCACATGCCAGACATAAACATCCAAAAGAGCCTATTAAAAGAGTCCATGAAGTAGCCTCGCTCTGGTTGTCATCCTCCTGGAAATGGGTCCAGGGTGTTGCATAAAACTTTTTACCCTTTGTTGGCAGCAGAGGGATGGCAAAGAAGCATCCTTAAATATTCTCCAGTGCTTGTTTCTTAAGAAATATTTGTGCTCACACAGGGAAATGCAATGACAAATAAGACGGAGTCCCCAGCCTGGGGGTCTCTGGTCTGATTGGAGGGAGGGACTCCCTGCGGTGCAGAGGACATCACTTGCTGTGTGATGTTGTGGGTGTCACAGCAAAAGGGCCCTGGGAGGGGCATGACAGGTGCAGGTCACTGTGGGGAGGATTCAGAGAGGGCATCCAAAAGGAGGGAGTACTGGGGCTGGGTCCCAAAGGTATATTAGTTCAATTAAAGGCTGATTTTCAGAAAGCAAAAGAAGCGGGTTCCTTTTCCGTTTGGAGAGAGTCTTTCCGCAGAGACCCAGGCCATGCTGCAAGGGCAAAGCACCTCTCGCTCATTTGTGTATTTGACACTTGGTTACAGGGTATCAGACACTGCTCCTCTGTTGGGGACACAGCAGGAAGAAAAATTCCTTGCCTCTAGGCGTACAGTTCACGTGGAGGGAAAAGAGAGTAAGGACTCAGGGTGACTCAGTAACAAGTGCAGTGGCTTACACCTGAAAAATGTGTCCTTTCTGCTTGTACGCAACAGTGCTTCTGGTTCAGGGACCCCAGATAAGTGGCTCTGCCACCTTCCACAAGCGGCCTCCAGTATCCTCGGCTTGGGTCCAGCTTTCCATTGGCTAGAAAGGGAAAGACCACTCCTGAGACTTTTGGATGGGTCTTACCGCCAAGGCCTGGAAGTGGGTGTGTCCCCATTGCCGCATTTCATTGGCTAGAACTTCATCATGTGACTAGAGCTAACTGCAAAGGAGACTGGGAAATGTAGTCCAACTATGTGCTCAGGAAACAACAGAGAACCTGGATTTTAAGGAAGTGCAAGGTTTCTGCTCCCTAGGTAGGAGGCTAGGGAGTGTGTGGGCCTGGGGAAAGCATAGTTTATTTACATAGATGACCTAAATGACTCTCTGTCCTGTGGAGTCCAAGAGCAGAGAAAGTGTAGGGTGTAATTAATGTTTTTCCAGACCAAATACGCAGGGCACCTCATGACTGCAGAGGGGGAGGGTCACTCTCTTACTGAGGGTAATCAGGCTTTCTGGGACTAGGCTTCCAGATGCTAGGTACCTACAGTCCTTTTGGAATGCAAGAGACTACTGTGCCTTGAATTTCAGCACCGGCATTGGGATGGTGGCTGAGAGCGGGGAGCAGTGATATAGTCCAGGAGCTGAAGAGGGAGACTTGCTCACGGGTGAAGACAGAGGCTTCTCGGGGGAAATCCAGGGGAGTCACCCTGGACCAGCAGCCTGTCTGGAGTTCTGCTCTTCTCCCCTGTGCACCTTTCCCCTGACCACCCCAGCCTCCGGCCTCATCACTTCTAGGTCTCTCGAATCTAAATGCAGCACGCCCCCTGGAAACCAGGACATCATGTGTGATTAAAGGGCTCATTTTCAATGAGGAACCTGTCAAAGGAAACCCAGAGCTGGACTGTTTCAGGGTAACAGCAGGTTATGTTCAGAACCATTGCAACAGGAAAAAAGACCTCTGTATGTTACTGGCCTGGTTCTGAATTTGGCATGGGCAAGTGGGAATTTGTAACCAAGGAACAGGGTAATGTTAGAAATACTAGGAGTGCAGTAAAACAAATAAACACACGGTCAGAAATGAGTGAGCAAGACAGACTTTACTCCCACGGAAGGGTGCCCTCCCAAAGGGGGTCTGGTTCAAGCACACCTGGGGATCATGGAGATTTATCTCCAACCTGATGCATCACTGACCTTCACTCTGATTGGAGGAGCTCAGAGGTGCAGTCTATGTGATTGGCTAATACAAAATTGGGGTGGGTACAGGAAAGGGGTACAGGTGTAATGGAACACCTGTGAGGTTGTTTTAAACATGGCTTCTTTCTGACTCCATGGTTCTCTGACTTAAGAGGCTGCAGACGTAAGTTACAATAGATACACCTACATTATATCACAGATTTAATTTTGATGGAAAAGAAAACATAAATCTCACAGTAGGGGTCCATGATTGGAAAATCACTAAGGGTAAAGACTGATTTCCGCTCAACTGACGGTCGAGGATTCTTGCTGAAGGCAGGCCAGCGTGATCAGATGTCCACTGAGGAATGATGGACAACGAGGGACCTGCTCTGATATTCAGTTATTGGATAGTGAGAGTGGGAGGCTTTTGCTAAACTGACCTGGCAGGGCTCTTGCTTAATCTGGATTTTCCAAGGAGATACCCAATGACAGAAGTTTGGTGGAGTAAAGAAGTTTTGTCATGCCCAAGGGACAAAGCAGGGCATTCAGGGATAGAAAGAGCTTACCTCCCTGGGTTCTTCTCTGCCTCCCAGGACATGTAGTAGAATATCATTTTTCATTTTAAAACTTTATGAAATGATGCTTAACTTTGCTAAAAAGGCCAAACCAAAAGTCCTGCATGCAGTCTAGCTCTTGGGGCCTTACTCACACATGCACTGTGGATCTCACCCACTGCACAGAGCTGTGGACAGGTGTGTGCTCTATTCTGCTCTTTCCTCGTTTGCTGCAGGTCCCTGCAGCCCATTGTCTGTAGGTCGGCCCCCAGGGTGAACCTAGACATCACCTGGCTGTTCTTCGCCCTGTTAGTTCACTGTCCCCACCCGCTCTGCTCCCTCCCCTCCTGCTCCCTACCGTCCTCCTAGGCACTGGGATGTAGCATGGGCTGTCTGATCCCAGCTCAGACTCCTGCCCTCCAGGCCCCAGGGTCCTTGCCATGAAGTGAGGATAACGGTGGGGTCTCCCCCCAGGGTGCTGGGAGGAGAAAGCGTGTCCAAAGGGCCTCAGACTTTGAGACGCTGTGGCTGTGGTGGCTGCAGCGGGGGTGGCCTGAGGAGGAAGTGGGCGAGGGAAAGACCCAGGCCTGGAATTGGAGCTGGTGTTGGGGTTCCCCACACTGTGCAGAGGCGAGGGAAGGAGACAGGGGATGCCCCCAAAGTGAGTGGTCAGCAACCTCCGTGACCCCGCTCTGTTTCCGTTGGCCACTTCTGTGCTTCTGTGTGCTTGGAGTGTCCTTGAGTGACTTGTGAAGAGTGTGTTTGAAAACCCTGAGCCAGCGGGCTCGGGCCAGTCTTGCTATGGTAATGGACAACCCTAAACCCCACAGCCTTGCGCATGAAGTAACACAGATGCCCAAGTGTGCTTGTGTGTCCCTGACATGCTGTGAATAGCAGGGCAGGCAGCAACTCTTTAGAACAACTAGAGCTTGGGGAGTGGGGAGAAGCAAGGAGAGACCGAGGCTGGAGCTGTACAGGAAGATAGAGAAGGACATGGGATGGATGGGGGCGAGGCCGGCTTCTGGGTGGCAGCTCTGCCCCTTGGTGGCTGAAATGAACCATTTAGCAGGAACAATGCAGATTGAGTTTCTCTTATCCAAAATGGGACCAGAAGTGTCTCAGATTTCGTGTGTGTGTGTGCGTGTGTGTGTGTGTGTGTGTGTGTGTTTTGCAATATTTGTGTACACATGAGATATCTTAGGAATGGGCCCCAAGTCTAAACATAAGATCTCTTTGTTTCATATGCACCTTATAAACGTAGCCTGGAGGTGATTTTGTACAATACTTTTAGTCCGTCTGTGTTTTGACTGCAGTCTATCACATGAGATCAGGTGTGGGATTTTCCACCTGTGACATCATGGCATTGCTCCAAAAGTTTTGCATTTGGAGCATTTTGGCTTCTGGATTTGGGGTTTAGAGATGCTCAACCTTAACCTATGTTTTCGCTATTGGGCTTTAAAGATGGTGACAGTGACATTTTTGGGATGCTATTTTTCTGTTGACTGATAAAGAAAAAAGAAAGACAACCCACCCTGCGTCTGGAAGATGAACTGTGAGACCGTGTGGGCTGGTGTGTGCTGACCTGCACAGGAAGTGAGCCACCCCACACTGACAGGCCCAGCCCCAGCCCCTTCCCTCCTGCCCCGCTGACCCCTGGCTTTAGCAAGGCGTCCTGTCTAGCTCAGGTGGGAGTGCATCTCTCCCTGAACTGACATCCCACTCGCAGGCAGGGGGTTTAGTGGATAGATACGTGTGCACCCGGGAAGGGACCCACCTCCTCGGCAAGTGCGGTGGGTAGTCTGCGTGCTGATCTGTGCTGGTGACCATCACCCGGGGTGGGAGAGTCTAGGTCAGCCCTTTAGGGCAGCAGAGATCTGAACGCTCGGGCCGGAGTGCTGCCCCAGCCTGCCTTTGACTTCTCTCTGCGTTCTTGGATTTGACTCCGTCATCAGCTGACCCAGATTCCTAGAATGAGGTTTAATCTGTGTCTTAATCTTGATGTCCTAAGTCCATTAAGTGGGAAATGATTCTATTTTCAGAGGAGGGTTGTCGTGGAGGAGGCAGCCTCTTGGTATTTCAGCCAGGAGGCAGTACTCATGCGTCACAGAGGGTCTTGCTGTCTTATCCCTGCAAACCTCTTTTGAGACGGGGAGCATGAGAAAGGCTACAGTTCCAGGTTTCGTTCTTGTGACATCAGGCAAATTATGCTACTCAACCTCCCTCGCTGCAGTTTCCCCGGTGGTAAAATGGGAGAATCTCCGACTCAGCCATTGGATGAGTGAGTGCTTGCATGAGTAGGGGCCTGGGACAGTGTGGCCCAGCAAGTGGAAGGCACAGGGTGACTTACCAAATCAGGACGTGTATGGGAAACGACTGTCCCAGTGCCCTCAGTGCCACGTGGCTCAGTAGGTGCTAGCAGTTATACTAGCTCCGGGGATTGAGCAGCCTGCAGCTCGCACCTCAAACCCCCTCATTTCCTGGGGCCAGGCCCCGGGAGAGCTCCTTTGAGGAGCCAAAGCTGCTTAGATCGGTTAGTACCTACGAAGGTTTGGGCTAAAATAACCACAGCTTGTTTCTTTCTGTTTTCAGTTGTCTTCTTTTCAGCATCCAAAATGGGGTTGGACCAGGAAGGAAAAAAAAAAAAGAACAATTGAACTCTAAGAACTTTATTGCAAACTTTGGAGAATTCCTTTGTTTCTGAATCAGGTTGAGTACAGTCTTAGCCTCCCTTTTGCCACTTAAACACATTACTGTAAGCGCTTTCTGTTATGAAACATTCCAAAAACTTTGCAAGCACTTAAATATGTGCTGAATGGCGTCTGAGCGGAGAGGCTTCAGACAGGCTAAGACGTGGTCCCTGACATTGGACCAGTCGGGAGACAGACACACACACAGGTGGCCAAAGGGAGGCTTTGTGGAGTGAGAGGCAGAGCTAGGAGGGTCCCAGAGGGCCATGGCAGTCACACCAAGGCGGTAGGGATTTGGTTTGTGGGTCCTAAGAAGCCACACAAAGGTCCTTAGGAGATGGACACTTCGGAACTGGAAGGGATGGTGACCAGGCCAGGCCAATGGAAGAGGAGGAAGGAGTTTGAGAAGCCTGCCAAAGGCAATAGCTTGGTGGCTGCCCAGGAAAGGGGCTGGGGAGGGCTTCTGCCACAGAAGACCCAGGGGCCACGGTGCCTCTCCAGGAAATGGGAACACAGGAACCAGCTGGAGTTTGCTTTGTGCCCAGAGACCTGGGTGCGGGAAGAGGTTTTGAGAGAGATGGAGAAGGACCCCGAGCACAGAGCCTCAGAAGCAAGAGCAGGGGGACGAGGAGGGAGACGGGCTGGTGTCATGGGTGGCCAGGGAATGCCACCTTCAAGGACTTTGCAGCTTCAGAACATCCATCTAAGGGAAAGCAGCTTGATTTGACTGTTTCAACATGGACAGAGACCTCTGTACTGCCACCCTCTTTCAGGGATGACTACAGGAGGCATTAGGGGTCAGGCCCAGTGCCTTCTGGGCTTCCTGTCCCAGGAAAGCCCTGGGTATTGGTTATCTGGGTTCAGCAAGTGTCTGAGTCCTTTATACAGCTATAACAAAATATTTGAGATAGGGCAGTTTATGAAGAACAGAAATTTATTCCTCACGGTCTGGACACTGGGAAGTCCAAGGGTAAGTCACCAGCAGGTTCCACCATCCATGAGGGCTGTTCTCTGCTCCCAGGATGGTTCCCGTTGCTGCGTCTGTGGAGTGGAGGAACGCCGTGTCCTTACGTGGCACATGTAGGAAGGGCATGTGAGTCGAAGGCTACATTAAGTCCCTTTCATAAGGACTGAGTGCAGCTCAGTTGTGGAGCGCCTGACTGGCATCCACAAGGCCACATAAATAAAGATGAAGGCCTCAGGGCCATTCACAAGGCTGTGGACTAATAACCTCTTACAGTCCCCTCCTAATTATATCACGTGGCCATTGAGATTCAACACCTAGAGGCTGAAGCGGCGGCTCAGTGGTTACAGCACTTGCCTGGCATGCACAAGGACCCGGGTTTGAACCCCAGTACCACATACACAACTAAGTGTCAGAGCAGTGAAAGCCACATGAAAAACTAAATAAAATTGATTCTCTCTTTAAAAAAAAACAAAAAAGATTCAACGCCTGAATTTCAGTGGGGCTCCCAACATAGACCACACCTCTTATCACTCTTGCCGTGGGGGTTAGGTTTCCACACATGACAGTTGGGGTGATACCAATAGTCGGACCATAACAGCATGTAAAGGAGGAAACATTTGCATCTGGAGCACCCACCTGCCTTCTGGGCTGTTTCTACCTCCCTCTTCCACCTCCCTGAAAACCTACCATCTGGAAAGTTTGTACTCAATAAATAGATTTAGACTAGCATGTAAAAGACTACCATCACCATGAAGTAGTGTTTCCTGCTAGGGGAGCGTGCACCTCAACAGGAATGGAATATACAGTCCTGATGTTGCAATTTAGGGATGCCAGGCAGGGAAGAGGGCACTTGTTCTATATAAGGCTCATTCTGACTGACAGCATCCTCCCCATGCCCACCGTCCCCCACACCCACTTCCCTCCAAGGCTACTTAGGTGGGCAGTGGGGTTGCAGGCACCAATTCTTGCATGTTCTTGCCTGTACCGAGCAATTCCTTCCTGATCATCCCAGCACAGAGGCCCCCTGGAGTAATAATGTCCATGCTCGTCTAGAACCCTGAGCTTCATTTTCTCTCCACCCTGTACCTTTCAGCTTGTCTTGCTCTCTCCACTCCTCTTGGTCTGTGTTTGTAATATGTTTCCTCACTTGACGTCTTTCCCCAGTTGGGCTGGAAGTTTCTGAGTGGGTTTGAGTCTGACAATACCTGTGACCCCCACAGCCCAGCAGAGGGTGGGGCAGTTGCAGGCAGGCAGCAAGTCCTGGGTCTTCCATCAGCTGTTAATAGCACCTCACTCCTCTGCAGAGAGACAGCCTGGTCTGAAAGGACTGAGAAGGTGAGCGTCAGAACGCAGTGGACCCCAATTCGAACCCCACCCCTTTGCCTTCAACTGTTGTTAGATGTTGGTAGAGCCGCTTGATTCTCTAAGCCTTTTCTTTCCCAACTGTGAAGAGGACTCCTAATCAGTGGTGATCAGCTGGACCTGTGCTCCATAGTGCTCATAAAACATTGTTCCTGTGGGTTGGGGTGGAGCTTAGGGGTGCAGCATGTGTCTAACATGTGCAAGGCACCGGGTTCTGTCCCCAGCATGTGCCCCCTCCCCAGTTGCCTGCCTCTCCTTCTTCCCTAATATCCCCTTCCTATGGGACAGGGGTCTCTGGGTTGGAAAGCCTGGGTTTGGTCCTGCGTAGCATATAAAAAGCTGAAAGTAGTCATGCTATCCTAACGACAAGAATCTGAACAAATGGAAAAATCCACAGTTCTAGGTTGCTCAGCGGAGGGATCACAGGTGGACCAGGGTTGGAGAGGTGACAGGCAGATGCAGAGCTTTGCTCCCTCTCAGCAGAAGCCAGCAAGCACACACTCCCCTGGATTCCCCCGGAGGTTCAGCGTGAGGAGTCTGGGAGAAGGCCCTGTCCTCGGGGCCCCCTCGCATCTGCGAGCTGTATCACCAGCAGCTTGGCCAAACTCTCAGTGTGGATGTTGGAGAAAGGCCCCTTATGCTCTCAGCAGGGGAAGGGGAAAGGAACTGTTTTTAAGTACCTCAGAGTGCTCTGCCCTTTAACAAGATCTGCCTTCCAGAGACGGGTTTTTTTTTTTTTTTTCTTTTTTAAAGAGAGGGACAGTGAGAAAGAGAGAATCAATTTTACTTAGTTTTTCATGGGGCTTTCGTTTCTCCAACACTTCGTTGTGTACCTGGTGCTGGGGTTCAAACCCAAGCTCCGTAAATGCTGAGCCACCGCTCCAGCACCCAGAGAAAGTTTTTAAATAGAGCCTAACCTGCTGGGGAGTAACCTACCTGAGAACAGGAAATACCCATCCTGGAAAGGAGGACAACACCGGGCAGCCCTTGTGGAGCTCAGTCCAGAGGCACAGGCTCACTGAGACAGATGTTCCCAGGACACAGAGCTCCCAGCTGCTCAGGAAAGGTCTGTTCACGGCAGTTCCTTTCATCTAGTGCAGCATGTGTGGCCACCTGGGGATCACAACAGTGGCTCGGAAAACACTCACATATGACAAAGAGGCAGGGATTCTCAGAGCAAGATTTCAAACACCTATGCTTAAGATGCTCAGGGCTCTGATGGATAAAGTCAAAACTATGTGAGCACAAATGGGTAATGCAAGCAGAGAGGTGGAAGCTCTAAGGAAGAACCAAAGGACATGCCAGAGACCAAACGGTCACTCGAGCAAAGAAGGGCTTGGGTGGGCTTCTTGGTGGGTAACACAACTGAAGAAGGACTCTGAGTTTGGGAATATCACAATAGAAACCATATGGCTTGAAAACCAAAGAGAACAACCATGTATTTAAAAATTGGACAGTTACAACAGTCATGGCACACACAAGGGGATACCAGAAGGAAAAGAGAGAGAGAAAGGAACGAAGAAGCATTTGGAATGATAATGGTTGAGAATGTGTCCAAAGTAATATCAGACACCAAACCACGAACCCCAGAAGGTCAGAAAACACTGAGCGGGATAAATGCCCCAAAATGAAAACAAAAACTGACCTAGCTATATCATTTTCAAACTATACAAAATCATAAAGAAAAAAATCCTGAAAGAAGCCAGATTGGAAAAAAAAGATAAAATAGAGCTAACTTCTCAAAAAGCATGCAATTAAGAAGAGAAGGAAGTGAAGTATTTAAATGTTGAGAAAGGAAAAAAAAACCCAGCAAATGAGAATTCTAGTTCTGCAAAATTATCCTCCAAAAGTGAAAAAGAATAGTTGTTCTGCCAAACCAAAAGAGAGGGGGAGGGGGAGAGAATTTGTTACCAATTGACCTGACTTGAAAATTTTAGGATTTCTTTAGGAAAAAGGAAAATGATCAAGGTCAGAGAGATTCAGACTGACATGAAGAAAGAAAGGGCATCAGAGAAGGAATAAATTAAGATGAAATTAAAATTTTTCTTTTTTGGTACCAGGGATTGAATTCAGGGACACTTACCACTGAGCCATATTCCCAACCCATTTCTTATTTTTTTATTTTGAGACAGGGTCTCACTAAGTTGCTTAGGGCCTCATTAAGTTGCTGAGGCCGGCTTTGAACCTGCAATCCTTCTGCCTCAGCCTCCCAAGCTGCTGGGATTACAGGCATGTGCCACCACACTTGGCTTTTTTTTTTTTTATTTTTAATTGATTTAACAGGTAACAGTTTATCCAAGATAACATCAGCAAAAATGTCCTTGACTCTCTCCATGCATAAATGTTTATGTATAAGTGAAGTGAAAGACAGCAAAGAAAGATGGGAAGGAGGAACTAAGATTATTTTGTTAGAAGGTGTTCAGACTACCTTTGAAGCCATATGATGTTATTTAATATGGACTTGGTCCCCTGTAAGCTCTATGGTGACCACTAAAAAAATGTTTAAAAAGAAGTATTGCTGATACCAATAAAGAAGAGAAGATGGAATTGTACAAAACACTCAGTTAAAATCACAAAGGCAGAAAAGGAGTAGGAGACAAAGATAGGACCAAAAATAAGGGATGATAAATAGAAAACTGTTGCAGATATAGTAAATGTCAGTCCAACTACATCAATAATGACTTTGACTATCAATGCATGAATTAAAAGATTGTCAAAATGGGTCAAGAAACAAGGCCCAACTATATGTTGTCTACAAGAAACCCACTTGAATTTAAAGATGCATATACATTAAAAATAAATGGGGGCTGGAGCTGTGGCTAGGCAGTTACAGTGCTTGCCTGGCATGTGCAAGTACATGGGTTCAAACCCCAGCACCACGTACACAACTAAGTGTCCGAGCATCTAAAGCCATGTGAAAAACTAAAAATTGATTTTCTCTGTCCCCCCATCCTTCTCTCTTAAAAAAAAAAAAAAGTAAATGGATGAAGAAAGGTGTACCATGCTAACACTAATCAAAAGAAAGCAGGAGTAGCTATATTAATTTTTGACAGAGTAGACTTCAGACTTCTGTATCTGGGATACAGAGGGACATTTTATAATGATAAAGGGTCAGTTCTCCAAGAAGACACACTGACCCTTAATGTGTATGTGCCCAACAACAGAGCATCAGAATGTTCTAGGCAAAACTGGGAAGCACAAAGAGAAATAGATGAATCCACTATCACAGTTGGAAACCACAATGCCCCTGTGTGAGATGTGGGCAGATCCAGCAGGCTGAAAATCAACACCACCACTAATCAACTCGATATGACAGACATCTACAGCACCCTCCACCCAACAAGAGCACCGTGCACTTTCTCTTCAAGTCCACGCAGAGCATTCTCCAAAACAGACCACACTCTGGGTCCTAAGATGCACCTTAACCAATCTGAAAAATCCTATTGTGTTTGCTCTCAGACTACAATGGAATCTGACCAAAAATCAGTAACAGAAAGAGAGTGCAAATCCCAAAGTACTTGGAATTTGAAGGACACATATCCAAATCACACCTGGGTCAAAGAAGAAATCTCAAGAGAAATTTAAAATACTGTAAAGCAAATGAAAATGAAAACAGTTTATCAAAATTTGCATCATAGAGCAAAACGAGTGCCTAGAGGGAAATTTACACCGTCAAATGCATCGAACCGAACAGAATAAAATCTGCTTTCATATTCGGTCCTCTCACTTAACTAGCTCTGGGAACTAAAGCAAGTTACTTGACTCCTGATCCTCATTTCTATCACCCACGCAGTGGGGTTCGTGGCACCTACAAGGAAGTTGTTAGGAAGAAGAGACAAGGAAAATAAGTGTGTATACCTGAAACCTGGTGGAAAAGCAAGAGAGCTCTGAACACCACCGCGTGCGCGCGTTCATTCATTCGTGAATGCTTGTGCTAGCGTCTGTCGAGCCCTGGTTTGTGATAAGACAGGGCTGCCTGTATTTAAAAGCTCAAGTCTAGCCAGAGAGGCAGAGGAGACCCTTGCAGCACAACGTGACCAGGGCCGTTGTGGTCAACATGAGCCACGTGAGTCGGTTGCATGGGTGGCTGTGCAGGCAGAGGTTCCTGGGTGGGCACAGGTGTGGTGTTGGGCCAGAGTCTGTGCTCCTGGGTAGCTGAGTGGATGGGAAAAGAATGGAAGAAGAAGAAGGCAATGTGCCTTTGTGGTTCCCACAGCACCCCTGCGTGGAAGCTCAGCCTGCCCTGGAGATCACCCTATATGGAGTACTTCGCAGGAGATGTTCCTCGGGGACTTGGCTCTGGGGAAGTTGACCCAAAAGGGAAGTTGACTGTTACCTCTGAGCACTTCTGGCCCACTTCCCAGATTTGCTTTGCCCTGGGAGTTCCCAGGCAGCTTCACCCGAGGAAGTATGAGCAGTGTTCGAGCCACTGTGAGCTCAAGCAGTGCCCTGGGTGGGTGTTAGTGAGCTGGGTTTTCATGCTAACTTGCTGCGTGACCTTAAGCTAGTCACTCAATGTCTCTGGGCCTCCTGGATGAAGGGACCCTTGACCTCACCTGGAAAGAGATAGATACAGAATACCGTGGAAGGATAACACCCACACATCTGCCCCACCCCCTGTGTCCCATGCACCTAGACTAGAAAACGTCACCAAAGCCTGGGAAAATACATGTTGTCCAAGCAGCCCAGCTGATCTCTTGGGAAGCAATGTTATTATACCTGTCCCATCAACCTCTTCTTCTGCCTAAACTTTTAGAAAGAAGTTGAGATGAGACCTTCTGGAAAGTTCCTCAGAATGGGTCTGGTGTGTTTCATGGCACTTTGCGTCCACGCAGGCTTGTTGAACAGCTTGCATATTTTCATCAGATCCACTACGTAGGTTTCTTGGTGCTTTTTGTGGCCTTGGTATTCACTACAGAAACTTTTAGAGAACTTGCCCTGGAGAAATTTCCCCTTCTGGAATTTTCCTTTAACCCTCTCTGAGGCTGCCCTTGGCATCTTCAAAAGTAGGGTCTTCCAGGTGAAACCCAGCTCAGCTCCACCACAGCCAGGCCCTGAAATCTCAGCCTCTGGTCCTGTCACTGGGGACTTCCTGAGTGGCAGGGACCGGGTAGCTTTCAGCCCTCTGTCTTCATTCACCATCTGGGAGCAGGTACTGTTTTGCAGCTGAGAAAAAATTGCACACAAGGAACAGCTGGGGTACAACCCAGGTCTGTAAATGCCACAGCAAAGCTCTTTCACCCGAGCCAGGTACTTCCTCTCTTAAATCCCATGGTCCTCATCCAGAGGACTCTCCAATCTCCAATCCTTAAATCCCATGATCCTCCTCCAGAGGACTCTCCAATCCTTAAATCCAATAATCCTCATCCAGAGGACTCTCCAATCTCCAATCCTTAAATCCCATGGTCCTCCTCCAGAGGACTCTCCAATCCTTAAATCCAATAATCCTCATCCAGAGGACTCTCCAATCTCCAATCCTTAAATCCCATGGTCCTCCTCCAGAGGACTCTCCAATCTCCAATCCTTACATCCAATAATCCTCATCCAGAGGACTCTCCAATCTCCAAACCTTACATCCCATGGTCCTCCTCCAGAGGACTCTCCAATCTCCAGTCAAGGGGAGGATGGACAGCAGAGAGTGGAACAGAGCAGATAATAATCCAGTCATTAATACAAGTTGCATGATGGTAAATTATCTTTTGTCTCTTTCTATCTCTATTTTTTTTTTTTGGAAGTGGGTACCTGGGATTGACCCCAGAGGTGCTTTACCGCTGAGCCACATCACCAGCCCTTTTTATATTTTGTTTGGAGACAGGGTCTCCCCAAGTTGCTTAGAGCCTCACTAAGTTGCTGAGGCTGGCTTTGAACTCACGATTCTCCTACTTCAGCCTCCCCAGTCACTGGAATAACAGGTGTGCGTCCCCCAAGCCTGGCTCATCCTTGCCTCTTTCAGCAGGGGGTTTATTTAACAAAAACTTTGGAAGTACCGCAGTCTGAAGCTGAAGCTAAGGGTATAACAAAGGGCTCTACATTAATTGCAGAGAACTGGAGTTAGTCAGAAAGAAAGCAGGCGGGACTAGATGGGCTCAAGGAGGACAGCCATGGGAAGAGGTGGCCTGGGTTCCCTGGCTCTGCCTCTTGATGGCTATGTGAAGGTGGGTTTGTCTGTGGGCTGCAGTCAGCTCCAATCAACCAGTGAGAGCCAGCTGTGTGTCCCTTCCCTGCTTGGAGTGAAAACTTATGGGAACCTGCAAACACTGTGAGTCACGGTTGGCTGCCTAGAGAGTTGGTTGATTCCCCATCTGTAAACCAAGGATGGAAATGTCCACCTCATAGAACCCATGGGAGGTGACGTGTATGTGAACATTTTGGAAACCAAAGTGTGACATGTGTATGCATGTAAACACGTGTAGATATGATATGTTCGTACGTAATTTTTTATGTTTCTTACAAGAAAAGCTGTATTGGAAGAAACAGGAAATAAGCCAGGATCAGAGCATGATACAATAGAATCATAGATTCCCCAGAGAAAATCATAGATCCCTGGCATTGGTACACCCAGGCCATAAGTTGACCATGGGTGACATTTGTCATTTCTCCGTACTTCCTACCAGAAGTCCAAGGGGCTCTCCCTAGCTTCGGTGTTCTGAGGACCAAAGCCCTGTTGTTCACTGAGAGGACACAGTGGCTCATTTTCCATGGTCTTCTTTAAGAAACATCAGTGGCAAGACTGTGGTAGTAAGAACCAATGACTAATGACTTAGATTTGAAGTCTGATGTGTCACTTGCTGCATGGGTGAACTTGGGCCTTTTCAATCTGTCTCCTCATCTGTAAAACATGGCACCTCTGTAACGAGGTTTGGGAGAGACTTCTGTAGGGGTAGACTGCCTGTTGGGCTAGTGTGAACCCTGCTCTGTTGCTCTGGGCCTCTCGTGACTCCGTTTTCATAACAGGGTCTTAGGACCCCATAGTCTATGGATCCAGAGTTTGCAGTATCTGGCTCGGGGTCGATACCAGAAACTCCCTCTATGTAGCACAACCTAGAACATTCTCCAAATGCCTCTTCCTCTACTGAGTTATAACACATTGAGACTCCTGGGTGCCAGGCTTTTGCTGGCTGTAGAGAGAGACTGAGGACCTAGAATAATAATAGTTAAGCATTTCGTATGAGTTAATTTAATCTGCATTTCAACCCTGTGGCAGGATTAACCATACTGCACTCTTCCACGCCTCTCCCTCCAGAGGGGAAGTCCATTACATCCGCTGAATCAGGGCTGGTCTGTGACTTCTTTGACCAACAGAGTATGGCAGAAGAGACACTGTCCCAGGTTTGTAAGAGAACTGGCAGCCAAGGAAATAATCAAAAGAGTCAAGAGGTTTCCTACAGAATTGGAGAGAATCATGGGCTGAGATTCCTGACAGGGGCCTCACATCCAGAATCTACAAAATCCTCAAAAATCTCAACTACCAAAACACAAACAACGTAATCAATAAATGGGCCAAAGAGCTAAATAGAAACTTCTCAACAGAGGACATTGATCAACCCAATGAATACATGAGAAAGTGCTCTAAATCACTAATAATCAGAGAAATGCAAATGAAAACTACATTAAGATATCACCTCACACCAGTCAGATTGGCAAAAATGAAGAAAACAAACAATAATAGATGCTGGAGGGGCTGTGGAGAGATAGGCACACTAGCACACTGTTGGTGGAGCTGCAGACTGGTACAGCCCCTCTGGAAAGCAGTGTGGAGAATCCTCAAAAAACTAGGGATGAGCCCACCATATGATCCTGCTATTCCTCTCATGAGTATTTTTCCAGGGGATTTAGAATCAGCACATTACAGTGACACAGTGAAATCAATGCTCATAGCAGCTCAATTCACAATAGCTAAATTATGGAAACAACCCAGATGTCCCTCACTGGATGAATGGATCCAAAAACTGTGGTACATATATACCATGGAGTTCTACTAAGCAATTAGAAACAATGATATTGCAGCTTTCGAAGGTAAATGGATGGATGTGGAAGAAATAATGCAGAGTGAAATCAGCATAACCCAGAGAACCAAGGGTCGAATGTCTTCACTCGTCTGTGGAGGCTGGAGCTGGACCCTGGCCATTGAGAAAGGAGGTCTATTATTATGTTTTAAATCCGGATAAGGTGTAATGACATACAACCTAAGGCATTTGTAGAGATGTATTGGCGGGGAGGGATAAGGGTGGGTAACTGGGGGGGGGTCTTGGGGGTAAACCTAATTTTCAGAATTTATATATATATATATATATATATATATATATATATATAGTTTCGTTAGAAGCATGTTTGATTGTTCAGCAAATGAATTTCTTAATAATATATATATATATATAAAAGAGAGAACCAGCAGCTCCATCCTGGAGAGAGAAGGGGAGAAAGACCCAAGAGGGAGACAGTGGAGCTGAATCCAGCCTTCTAGATGTCCTTCCAGAACGCCAGGCACAAGCAAAGGCATCTCAGACTCTCCAGACCAGAACAGCTCCCTGCTGTGACCCCCAAGCTAGCACCAGAAGGAGTGGAAGGGTCCCAGCTAAGCTTTCCCAGTTCCCAACCCACAAACCGTGAGCTACAAGATGGCTGTTATTTTAGGGCACTAAATTTTTCGAGTAACTTATTATTCGGCCATAGATAACCAGAACAATTATAACCCCCATTTTATAGAAGCAGAGGCACAGAGAGGCTTAGCAGCTTACTTAAAGTCACAAGTCAATCAGTAGCTGGGGCCAGGATTTAAACCCCAGCAACCTGGCCCCTCAGCACATGCTCCTAGCATGATGTAGCACTGATCTTAAGTAGAAAGCATGGTTCTGCTCTCAAGGAAACGTCTGTCCATTTTGGGATGCAAGAATCACATACATCCTGGGCTCAGCAGTTACAGCGCTTGCCTGGCATGCGTGAGGACGCAGGTTCAAACCCAGGCCCACACATACAATGAAATGTTGGAGCAATGAACGCCATGTGAAGAACTAAATAAAATTTATTCTCTCTCTCTTTCTCTCTCTCTCTCTCCCCCTCTCACTGTCCCTCTCTCTTAAAAAAAAAAAATCACACATCCTATCATCCTATGCAACCAAAGAATTATATAAGACATTCATTTATTGGTTTAGTCAGCTGGAGGGCACTAAGAATACAGAGATAATCATACTAGAGGTGTTAGAACTTAGTGCACTCAGGAAGAAGCCCCCAGCACTGGGCTGAGACTCGGGAAACGCTCTGAGGGGTGAGGACATTGGGGGTTGCTCTGAAAGGATGGAGAGAAATGTCCTGTTTGGATGGAGGAGGAAGAGCATGAGAGGGGCAGGACAGATCATGCAAGGTGCCGGATGCTGGGGCGCGTCCAGGCGGAGTTAGTGTGCATGGAAGGGAGGGTCGAGCAGAGAGTGGGGGCTTGTACACCAGGCCTTGGGGCTCAGTGCTCACCTACCCAGGGGGAACCTGACTCCAGGTGCCTTCTAAATAGAATTTTCACTCAGCAGGGAGTGGCGTGAAGGCTGGAATGCAGGGGAGGCCCCCAAGGGAGGATGAGGACCAGAAGGGACACCATGACAGCTATGGGGTGGGCACTGGAAAGAGGGAATGTTCTCTAGAGATGCTTAAGAGAAGAGCTAACAGGATGGTCAGCAGAAATGGCTAAGGAGGGAAGAGGGGGCAGTGGTGGGGACCTGTGTCAGCACTTCCACCCACACCAGGCCAAGGGAAGCCCCATGGGAGGGGCACCAGCAAAGGGACTGTCAACTGCAGCCTGGAGAGAGCACACCCTGCCCCCAACCAGGAGTGGGCCAGCTTGTAGAAGGTGCTCAGCAAATAGTTGATGAATAGGTCTGGGCCTCAGAAGGGTGGAGTCGAGGGGCTGGAGCGGTGGCTCAGTGGTTATCATGCTGCTTGCCTGGCATGCGCAAGTACGCGAGTTCAAGTACACTGCCTTCAGCGCAGGGGAGGGTGCAGGGGGAGACACCAGACAGCTTGACGCCCCTCCATCATGTTCTTCTTTGGGTCCAGAGACTGTTTCCGCTGTCTGCTCGGGTCAGTAAACCTGCCATCAGGTGGTAAATTCCATCAAGGGAACTGGAATCGAATGACCCGCCAGAGAAACTGAGACCCTGTGCATCTCTGAGAACCTGGAGCCCTGATCCCTGCAGCCCCAAGGAACTCCCCAGCCCACTGAGAGCTTCTCCTTGCAAGAACAGTGGTGTCCCCACCCTGAGGAGGGGCATTTAGTGAAGAAGGTGGAGAGGGAGGAGGACGCAGTTCACCTACAGCCCCAAGCCAGTGCTTTGACCCACACCCACAGTGACTTTGTCCCGGAGCTGTGGATCCTGGCTGAGCAGTGGCCCAGCCTGTCCCCAGGGTGTAAGGGCCAGCTGAGAAGAAAGCTGTGTCCTGAGCCCAGGCTGAGGTTGGCGAGCATCCTCCAGTAGCAGCTGAAGCAAGTGAAGTTTCCCTTGTTCTCCATTTCATGACTCATTCAGTGGTTCTCTGCAGCTCTGCGCTGCTGGCTAAGAGGACAGGAGCGTGGTCCCTCTGAGGCTGAAGTTGTGGCTTGGAGTCCTGGTGGCTTCGCTGTCTTCCTTTGAATTCGGTTCCTAGCCTGAGGTGGCACACCTGCTGCGAGGCAGGCAGCAGGCGGGTGCTGGCATCCACAGCACTCCCGGGCCCCTGCCAGGTGTCTCCAGACACACAGACTGGTTCCTACTCTGGAGAAGCATTGTTGGCATTTGGATC
This sequence comes from Aplodontia rufa, assembly GCA_004027875.1. NCBI lineage: Eukaryota > Metazoa > Chordata > Mammalia > Rodentia > Aplodontiidae > Aplodontia > Aplodontia rufa. The sequence continues at coordinate 68,748 of PVKS010004092.1, forward strand.
CAGGTCTTCCCTTGTCGTTAGGAAACGTCAGGCATTGTAGAATATTAGCAGCAGCCCTGCCCTACCTAGCCTCTGCCCACAAAGTGCCAGCAGCACCATCCCCTGATTGTGACAACCAGCAGTGGTCTGCACGCCTCACCAAGGGTCCCCTGGTGGTGGTGGGGGTCAGTTTGCTCCCAATTGAGAGCTGTGGCTCTAGGACTACATCATCCAAAGTGGCAGCCACTGAGCACTTGAGATGTGACAAGTCTATGTTGAGAGGTGGGAGCACACCCCAGATTCTGAGCACTTAGCATGAAAAAAGAATGTAAATGCCTCGTGAGTGATTTCTTGGCGTATTTATGGTATGTTGCAATGATAACATTTGGGATATACCATCGTTTGCTGTTCTGGCCAATGACAGCCCACACGTAGGACAGTACATCAATAGAGCCCAGTTGTGTGGCCAGCCACACATCTAGGTGTACATAAGTTCTCTCTGTGATATTTGCACAACAGAACCAACAAAGGATGTATTTCTCAGAAGGTAGCCATTGTGAAGCAACACACAACCATATTGGCTTAAGTAAAGTATGTTATTAAGATTAATTTTACCTGTTTCTATTTACTATTTTTTTTAATACCAGAAATTGAACCCAGAGGTGCTTAACCACTGAGCCACAACCCAACCCTTTTTATTTTCTATTAGAAGACAGGATCTTGCTAAGTTGCTTAGGGCCTCACTAAGTTGCTAAGGCTGACTTTGAACTTGTGATTCTCCTGCCTCAGCCTCTCAAGCTGTTGGGTAGCAGGCACGCACCACTGTGCCCAGCTCTGTTTGCTGTTTCTAATGCCATGAGATTGTTTTTCCTGTGTTGGGGATGGACCCCAGGGCCTCATGCATGCGAGGCAAGTGCTCTACCACTGAGCCACATCCCCAGCCTGAGAATTTTTTAAAGTGTGCTTGAGCTTTGCACTCAATTCCTCGCGGGTGGCAGGTCCAGAGAACGGCCAGCCCAGCACACACGCTGGGAGCTGCACTTGGCACAAGGACACATCCTGGCACTGTTCCTTCCCCGCTCTGTGACCCTCAGCAAGCTGAATAACCTCTCTGGGTCTCTGGGGTGGGATGAACTTTGTAAAATCCTAAAGTTGAAGCTGGTGTTTTCTGGGCATTTTTTTTTTTAAGAGAGAAGGACAGTGAGAGAGAGAGAGAGAGAGAGAGAGAGAAAGAGAGAATCAATTTTTATTGAGTTTTTCACATGGCTTTAGTTGCTCTGACACTTAGTTGTGTACATGGATTGCTGGGGTTTGAACCCGTGTACTTGTGCATGCCAGGCAAGCACCACAACCACCGAGCCACCACTCCAGCCCCGTGGGCATTCTTATTGGGTCCCTTCTGTGCCACTCACGTCTGTTCTTCCTATCAGAGGGGTGCCCAGAGCCACCTCCCTTTCCTCCAATCCACTGAAAGAGCAGTGTTCTTTCATAATGGGCCCAGTCTACAGCACAACCGTGTCCCTGCAGTGTGGGCAGGGAGCAGGTGGGATTGCTGTCCCAGGGTTGCAGCTCACCTGGGATGGCTGCCTCTGCTCAGCACCCCCTCCACCCTCCACCTTGCCTCTCCCCAGAGACTTCCCTGCCTCTTTCTCTTTTTTCAGTCTTCCCCGACACTTGGCCATTTGCAGATCTGTCCAGTGCCCCTCTTCTGTTTCTGCATCTGAACCTATAAGTAGATCCCAGTGAAATCCCACCCGCACTGGGGTGGCTTCCTGTTTTCCTTTCCTCACTCTTGAAGCTCAGTGTGAAAGTGCATTTGCAAGAGCAGGAACCTTTTATTTTGGCATGAATAGTGTAGTGAGGGGTCACCACAGTACAACTGCCCCCAGTGGGCTTGGAGACAATGCTTTCAGTAAGCACAATCCCTGTGACTCATGTGATATGGAAGAAAAATGTCCTGGACCCAGGACAGTGAAAAGAAATAAGTTCTGGGCCAGAGCTGTGAACACACCCAAATGCAGTGCTGTCATGCTCTGGGGTGCATGGAGTTCCTAGTGCCAGTGCCATCCAGGAAGTCCTCGCCCAGGGGTAACTGGGAGCCTGTCTGGTGACAGGGGAGGAGACTGTGGCCCACAGAACAGGTGTCTCACCAACAAGTGAGGCAGGGAGCCCTGGACACCCTCCCTCTGCCCCACACCACCTTTCCTGAACAAAAGGCCCCTGATGCGTTGGCTGGTGTCACCTGGTAATGACCCGGGCACACTACTGGACCAGTGACAAACTTTCTGAGCCTCAGTTTCTTCACCTATAAAATGTAGGTGATGGAGTTGCCATGATGATAAGAAATGAAGAAGCTGATGCTCAGTGTGAGGCTAATAAATGGCAGATGGGATCATCATCACCATCACCGTCATCATCATCGAAACCTTGAACACTATGATACTCTATTACTACCCTACTATTACCCCGCAGACTAAAATCTACACTACCCACTGCTGGGACAGTGGGAGAGAGGTCGAACGGTAGCAGGCTGCAGAGAGCACCAACCCCAACCTTGCAAGATGAGGATACGTCTTCTCTGGGCCTCAGTTTCCCCATCTGTGAAATGGTGGAAAGGTTGGGGCAGAGCTGTCTCTAAGAACTCTTCCTCCCTGGCTCTCAGTGGCTCCCTGTCCTTCAGTGACCTGGAGCATTTGGAAGGCGTCCTATTTGGACCCTTGACCATGGCTGCTGGGTCCTCATTGTCCCCTTCTTGTCACACATTCCTGTATCAGCATCCTCTCTGAGCTGCCTGAGCCCTCACTCCCCACCCCCACTGCATCCCCCACCCAGGTGTGGAGTGGCTGCTGCCCTTCCCCCAAGCCTCTGTTGGATACCACCGTGGCCTTTGCGTAATGACAGCTGGGCCAGGCAAGCCTTGGTTGCTCTTACCTGGCAGGCGGCGAAAGTGCGTCTTGAGAGTTCCATCCGTTCCAGAAAACTGGGCCCTTGGATAGGCCTGGTGACAATGGCATGTAGTCCTTTCTCCACCTTAGCTGCAAACTGTCCCAGTGGTGGTTCCCATGGCAACTGCAGTATCATTGAGTGCGGTGGCCCCCACCAAAAGGCAACCGTGACCTTCAAATTGGGGAAGGAGGCTGCTCCTCGCAGTGGCCTACAGGGGACCTATATACTGGCCAGGGGGTGGGAAGAGCCCTGGAAAAGTGCGCACTTCCTCCTTCCCACTCACGAGCTGCTCACCACAGCGTCTGTCCTGCTGCCAGCTGGGAGCCACTCCCCAACCTCTTGTCACGTACACTTTATCCTCAGGGTTTGCCCTCCTGGCCTGTCCAGCCAGAGGCCCAGCTCAGTGACCCAGGCCGCTTTTAGGAAGGTGGGCAGAATCCATCAGGATTGCTGGTTCCAGCTCATTCTGATGTCAGGATTCGGGGAAGGCTGTGGTGTCACATAAGGACCTTTGGGCAAGGCCACTTCTTGGGCCCACTCCCAAGCCCCCCCGACCCCAGCGTGACAAGGTCTTTTTTTCCAGGCTGCAAGTCCGTTCCATGGGAGTGGCACCCAGTCCTTCCATGAGTTCCTCTGGTGACAGTTTCCACCTGGGGCAGCTGTCACCCATCCAGTCCTCACGCCATAAATGTGCACAGTGAGGCCCAGCACTAGGCAAGCTTCCCTAAGCATCTCTCCCCTTCCCTGCCCTCACCACCCCACAAGGAAGACTTCAATTTTCCAAGAGAACGAGCTGATTGTCTGGAATCTCTACCCCCAAGGAGCAGTTTCAGATAGGTCCCCTGGGCCAAGCCATTGGCAAGGTCCCTGTCACCCTGCTAACTCTAGGCTTCTGATCAATTTCCTAATCCCTTCACCCTTCATTTCTACCGGGCGTGAGTACAAGAGATAAGGGCTGGTGAAGGAATACATAATGGCCTGCAGAGTGAGGGCATAACCGGAAAATGTATCAAGAACTCCCATGTGGACCAGAACGTGTGGGAACTTAGATCCCTGCGGTCACCAAAGCCATCTGCTCATGTGCAAAATCGTGCTTCCCAGATCTCACAAACGGCAGTCCTCAGCACAGCATATTTTTACTCTGTTTTCACAGAGTGGGCTTTGTCTCATCAAGACCCCAGATCAGGCTTCGGTTCCCAAATGCTCATGCTTTACCATTAGCAAAGAAAACCAGACCCTGTCAATGGCCTGTTGACAGCTAGTCTCTGCTTAGAGCCAGCGCGATGAAAGATCAGTTTTCCCTGTTGGCTCTGTTCACCCCAACCACAGGGAATTTGTAGTGATTGAAACCAGGCCAGGCACAGTGGCACACACCTGTAATTCCTGTGGCTCTGGAGGCTAAGACAGGAGGGTGGCAAGTTCAAGGCCACCCTCATAGTGAGACCCTGGCTTAAAATTAAAAATAAAGCGTTGGGGATTTAGTTCAGTGGCAGAGCACTTGCCTAGCACACCCAAGGCCCTGAGTTCGGTCCTCAGCCCTGAAAAAATAAAAAATAAAAAGGAGGGGCTGGAGCGGGGGCTCGGTGGTTACCGCGCTTGCCTGGCATGTGCAAGTACACAGGTTCAAACCCCAGCACCCATGTACACAACTAAGTGTCAGAGCAACAAAAGCCATGTGAAAAACTCAATAAAAATTGATTCTCTCTCTCTCTCTCTCTCTCTCTCTCCTTCTCTCTTTTAATAAATAAATAAATAAAATAAAAAGGACTGGGGATGTAGCTCAATAGTTAAGCACCCCTGGGTTCAATCCCAAGGACCCAAAAAAAAATTAAAACTTAAAGAAAACAAAAAAGTAGACATACCTGAAGTCTACACTTCTACCATCTGTGAAGAAGGTAACTACAAAATGAATTAACAGTGTCAGTAAGATCACAGAGGGGACTTCAGATTAAATAAGAAGAGTAATTGGTTAAAGTCCCATCACATATCACTAGGTCAATAGATATAATTGATTATCAGTGAAAGCAAGTTGGAAATATCCCTATTAAATCATTTATACAAAACTAGCTGAATACCTAAAATTTCTCAGACTACCTTGGACAGCATTCTTTATTTTTTATTTTATTTTTTTTTAAAGAAAGAGGGGACAAAGAGAGAGAGAGAAAGAGAGGCAATCTTTATTTAGTTTTTCAGGTAACCTTCATTACTCGGACACTTCGTTGTGTACGTGGTGCTGGAGTTTGAACTCATGTACTCGCACATGCCAGGCAAGTGCCATAACCACCAAGCCACCGCTCCAGCCCCTCTTTTTTTTTTTATTCATAAAATAAATATTTGAAGACCCTGTTAAAACAAGGAAAACATAAATTACAGCTTGGGAGAGAATATTTATAAACCATATATGTGACCAAAGATTCATGTATAGAATATCTAAAGATCTCTCAAAACTCAAGATTGAAGACAAGTAACCCAATTAAAAATAGGCATTTTTGCAAAGAATATATACTAATGATAGGCCCATGAAAAGATTCTGAGCTTTACTAATCATCAGGGACAAGCAAGCCAAAGCCACGATGAGATAAACGCCACACTCACTGAAATGGCTGTCACTGAAAAGATAAACAACAACCAGTGTTGGCAAAGATATGGAGAAAATTGAGTCTTCATACATTGCTAGTGCCATCAATTTAGAAAATGGTTTGGCAGATTCTTTTCTTTTGTTCAAAGAGAGGACAGTGAGAGAGAGAGAGGGACAGAATCAATTTTTATTTACTTTTTCATGTGGCTTTCATTGCTCTGACACTTAATTATGTATGTGGTGCTGGAGTTTGAACCCATGTCCTCTTGCATGCCAGGCAAGTGCTGTAACCACCAAACCACTGCTCCAGCCCCTTGGCAGATTTTGGTGTTTTTTTTTTGTTTGTTTGTTTTTTTGTTTTTTGAGAGAGAAGGACAGTGAGAGAGAGAATCAATTTTTTTTTTCAGGGCTGAGGACTGAACTCAGGGCCTTGCACTTGCGCCACTGAGCTAAATCCCCAACCCTGAGAATCAATTTTTTATTGAATTTTTCAAGTGGCTTTTGTTGCTCTGACACTTAGTTGTGTACGTGGGTGCTGAGGTTTGAACCCGTGTACTCGCGCATGCTGCGCAAGCACCGTAACCACCGAGCCACCGCTCCAGCCTCCCCCTTGGCAGATTCTTAAACATATAGAATTACTGTGTGTCTGAGAAGTTCTGCTTCTAGGTATATACCCAAGAAAAATGGCTGCACAGCATCCACAGACACATATGCAAATGTTCACAGCAGCTTTGTAGTCGCTAAAACTTGGAAACCACCCCAGTGCCCCCTGGCCAAGGAATAGATAAACCCCAGTGCTACAGCCTTGCAGGACGAAGTGATTCAGCCATGAAGACAAAAGAGGCGCTGGTACAGGCTACCTCACAGACAGGCCCTGAAAACACCTTGCAGAAGACGTACGTCTTAAAGAACCACATGTTGGGGTGGAGCGGTGGCTTGGCAGTTACGGCGCTTGCCCAGCATGCATGAGTCCACGGGTTCAAACCCCAGCACCCACGCACACAACCAAGTGTCAGAGCAACGAAAGCCATGTGAAAAACTCAATAGAAATTGATTCTCTCTCTCTCTCAAAAGAAAGAAAGAAAGAAAGAAAGTAAGAAAGAAAGAAAGAAAGAAAGAAAGAAAGAAAGAACCACATATTGTACGGTGCCATTTATATGAAATTCAGGAAGAGGTAAATGCATAGAGACAGAGCATCAATTAGTAGTTGATTAGTGGTGGCTAAGGAGGGGTGGAAGAAAGAATGGGAGATGACTGCTAGAGGGTACAGGGTTTCTTTGGGGGTGATGAAAATATCCTAAAATTGATTGTGGTGATGGTTGCACAATTACTTTGTGAATATACTAAAGCCCATTAAATTCGGCACTTAAAATTGGTGAATTGTATGGTATTTGCTTTGTATCTTAATAGTGACTGAAAAACAATGTTCAACATTCAAAATAAAAAATAATCCAATTTTAAAAATGAGCAAAAGACACAGACGTGTCACCAGAGGATATATAGATGACAAATTACCATACAAAAGAGATTCACCATCATGAATTCACTATTAAAACCACAACGTATCACTCTATACCTATTGGAATGGCTAAAATTAAAAATAGGGGAACACCAAAGGAAGTGAAGATGGGGAGGAATGGCCTCCCCACTCTGCTGGCGGGAATGAAAATAGTATGCACCCTCTAGAGAGCAGACGGGCAGTTCCCTGCACACCAAAGATGGCACCCCACAATTGCACTTTGGGGCACATACCCCAAAGAAATGAATGAAAACACAGCTGCTCAGAGAAACTCGTACACATGTGTTCGTGGCAGCTTTACTGTAGGAACTGAAACACAGAAGTGACCCAAATGCCCTTCAGCCAGTGAGCGGCTAAACCAGCCAGGACTTGTGCTCCATGGAATATTGTTCAGCAAGGAAAAGGAACAAGCTGGATGAGTCTTAAGGTAATCATGCTGAGTGCGGAGGGGGAGAGGGGGAATGTCAAAATGCTATACACTTTGGGATTCCATTTACCTGATGTTCATAAAATAACATAGCCATGGAGATGGGGAGCAGGTTAGTGGTTGCCTGGTGCTATAGTCTGAATATGGTTTGTCCCTTGCAAAGCTCGTGTTGAAATTCAGTCCCCACAGTGACTTTGTAACAGGGGGCAACTGGGATTAGATAAGGTGAGATGGTGGAGCCTATGATCGGATCCTGGAGCCTCTATAAGAAGAAAGGAGATGCACACGTGTGTCTCTGTCCTTGTGAGGCCCTCCCCTTGCTCAGGACATTGCCAGCAGGAAGGCCCACACCAGGTGCGGCCCCTCAACCTAGCACCTCCAGAACCATGCGCCAAAATAAGCCTCTTCATAGCTTACCCAGGCTGAGGTATTGTGTTATTAGCAGCAGAGAATGGATTAGGATCCAGGGCTGGCAGTGGCTGGGGGTGGAAGTGACTGCACAGGGTGGCATGAGCGAGCCTCGTGCTGACAGTTAAATGTTAAATATGCTGATCGTGGTGGTGAAGGCGCGAAACTACCCAGGCAATGAAACCGCCCAGGAGTACACACACACGCAGACACATGCATGCACACACGCATATGCACATGCACACACACACATGCACATGCACACACACGCAGACACATGCATGCACACACGCATATGCACATGCACACACACACATGCACATGCACACACACATGCATACACACTCGCACACATGCGCACCCACACGTGCACACTCACACATGCACACTCACACATGCATACACACTCACACACATGCACACTCACACACGCACACTCACACATGCATACACACTCGCACACATGCACACTCACGTGCACACTCACACAGCACACTCACACATGCACACACTCACACACATGCACACCCACACGTGCACACTCACACATGCACACTCACGTGCATACACAATCGCACACATGCACACTCACACATGCACACACAAACACTCGAACACACGTGCAATTGTGTGCGTGTTAAATTGGTGACAGCTGAATAAGCTCTGGACTGTACCAGGCTCGGTTTCCTGGTTGTCTAGTCTTGATTATACACAGCTGTTGGGAGGAACTGGGGCCAGGAACACAGGACTTCCCCGTGTGCTGCTTTGCCACTTCCTGAGAATCTGTGAGCATTTCAAAAGGAAGCATTTTCTTTATAAAGAAATAACTATGTAAGTATTTGAGAGCTGGCCAGGTGCCCAGCACAGTGCTAGGTGTTGGAGGTATGTGGAGAAGGAAAGATGCATAGTCTCTGTGTCAGGACATTTGTATTACTGACAAAACAGAATTTCAAAAAAGAAACAAAAACTTCTAATAGATGTTGGTTTTTCAGGAATGCTCCATTTTGATGTTGAAGTTGTAAATGCCAGGAGCCAGGTTGGTGCAAGTAGCTGCTTTCCTCCCATCCCCCACTCGGCAGGTGAGCCTGGGGTGACAGGTGTCCTTCCCTCTGCACACAGACAGAGTCTGATGCCCTCTGAGTGCACCAGCCTCAGCCAGCTGCTGTCCACACTTGAGCCTCTCCCTTGGACATAGTGTAGAAATGCCTGGCTTGCTCCCACTGAGGCTTTTGCTGAGACCCGGGGTGTCATCCCCAGTGCAATGAGTCAGAGGTTACCTGCTGGAACTATGGGCACCTTGGCTAGGAGGGGCAGTGGTGGACCCTCTTCCGAAGGTTGCTGGCAATGGTGGAAGTGGGTGCTGGATACCACCTAGACTCCGTCAAATGGCAGCCTGGCAAGGAAAGAGGTGACATGGTCCCCTTAGCAGTGAGTGGCACATGGGGCTTGTCAACCATGTCTGAGAGGTCGCTGGAAACCAGTCAGCTTTAGAGGAAAATCTTCACCAAATCTCTGCTTCCAGACTGCATGCTCATTATAAAAATCCCAGAAAAGCCTAATGCAGGAAGTAAAATGTGGTCCAATCTTTGCAACGTGTTTCTTTTTCTTTTTAGATAACAACTTTATTCGGATGTGTTTATTTAACGTGTTTAACATCACGCAGTTCGCTTATTTAAAGCATATAATTTGGCAGCTGTTAGTGTATTCACAGTTATGCAATCATCTCCACAGGCAATTTGAGAACATTTTCATCACCCCAAGAAAGGAAACCTCGCGTTGCGTAACGGTGTGAGTGCATTTAATGCCACCAAACTGTACACATAAAAATGGCTAAAATGCTAAATGTTAGTAATAGTTTACCATTAAAAAAAAAAACAAAACAACCTTTAGCTTTCACCTGTTATTCTCCTCCCTCCCAGCTGCAAGCAACCACCCGTGTCCTTCTGTGCCTTCAGATCTGGGCCACCCTCGCGCTCCACCCCAGAAGGCCCCGTCCCCCTCTGTTCTTTGTTGTCCCTTTGAAGGCCTTGGGCTCAGCACAGGGGACAGGAAAAGTGAGACCCAGTCCCATTCTCTGCCTGTCCCCAGCCTCGTGAGGTCGTGCCTGTCGTTCAGGGTACACACGCACTAGGGGAATGTGCCCTTGGCACCGGCGCCATCTGTGGCTTTCTAGATGGATGGGTTGGAACGGGAAACAAAGGCTTTGGGACAGGAGGTGAGCTTAGCCCTGAACCCTAAAGGTGGAGAAGGGCAGAGGTGTGGGCGAGGAGGCAGGACTGTGCTGACCAGCCCAGGTGCCCTGCCAGCAGTGACATCTACCTCCAAGCCCCCTCGCCATGACTGTCCACTTGCTTAAAACTATAGCTTAGCTGGCTGGGGATGTGGCTCAGTGGTTGAGCGCCCCTGGGTTCAATCCCCAGTACCAAAAACTAAAAAAAAATTCTAAATACCACAGCTTATCAATATTTGCTTTGATTGGAAGTGCATGTGCGATTTGCAGCAGCTCAGGGTCTTTTACTTCATCATGCCTGCAGGTGCCATATTAGTGTCCTGAGGCAGCTGTGACAAAGGACCACAAACTGGGTGACTTCAAACAGCCGAAATGTATTTTTTTGCATATCTGAAGGGCAGAAGTCTGAAATTAAGGTGTGAACAGCGTTGGTTCCTTCTGGACCCCAGAGGCAGGGGCCATGAGCCACATGGTGCGAGGTCTGAGACCCTGGCTAAGGTGTACTTTGCCAATCTGGGGCCTCCCTTCCAAACAGGCTTTCTGTAGGCATCCTCTGGTCTCCCAAGCTACGCACCTGGCACACTCTGATGGGTGCCACGAAAGACTCCAGCATGCACAAGGCCCCACCAATGCTCCTGCAGGCATGGCCTTGGTATGAAGGATGCTGTTTGCATGGTCAGGACAGGGAGGCCGCTGGCAGGGGGCTGGGACTGGGGACGAAGGTCTCATTGCAAAGAGAGAAGCACAGGACTTGCCCGTGGCTTTTGACTCTACAAATCTGTCGTATCCACAGTGACAACATGAGCAGACCTCTGTGTCCAGAACCGTGCTGGGCTACAAAAGCAAGTGCGCCCTGAGAGTTAATGCCACAAGCAGAGGGTTAGGGACACTAAGTCCAAAGCCAGAGGACACTGCTGGTTTAGACAGGAAGTGCAGGCTCTGTGTAAAGTGCCAGGGGACCCAGAAGGGGGAGCAGCTGACTTTGTCTTTGGGTGTAATCAGTTCTGTGAAGGTCAGCCCTTGCCTCATGGCCAGGGAAAGCTGCCAGCTGTGGCCAAGCCTGGCATGCAAGACTGGACTTTTTTTTTTTTTTTTAATAGAGAGAGGGACAGTGAGACAGAGAGAGAATCGATTTTATTTAGTTTTTCATATGGCTTTCGTTTCTCCGACACCTCATTGTGTGTGTGGTGCTAGGGATCTAACCCTCACGCTCGGGCATGCCTGCAAGCACCACAACCACCGAGTCACTGCTCCAGCCCCAAGGCTGGGCCTTTCTTTTTTTTTTTTTTTTTTTTTTATTAGATGAATATGGAGTTACAATTGAGGGGGAATCATTGTCAAACAATCAAGAACAAATGTGTATTTACATAGTTATCCAAGGCTGATGCCATGTCATGGTTGCCCCCCCGTGGGTTCCCCGTGATTCTGTGTTTCCCCCAGAAGAACCCCTGTGTTAAATGGACTTCAGAGACCTCCTTCTGAGATGATTCCCCCACATGCCCACCTTCCAGTCTCTAGATATCCTTCTTAATCCCTCCCCGCACCCTGTCCCCCACCCTACGCCTCCAGGTATCCTAGGCAATCATCCCCCTGTTTGCATAAAAATTCATGCAATTTGAGGTTATTATTAGTTTAGCCATCTAACATACTGTTTCCAGCTGTATTCTAGCTTCCACAGATGAGAGAAAACATTCGGCCCTTGAGCTTCTGAGATTGGAATACTTAGCATAATTTTTTCCATCTCCATCCATTTGGCTGCAAAAGCCATAATATCGTCTTTTCTAACGGCTGAGTAGAATTCCATTGTATATATGTACCAAAGTTTTTGAATCCACTCTTCGAGTGAGGGGAGGTTGGGCCTTTTAAAGAGTGCGTTACTTCAGTCCCACTCCAGGGATTCGCACGGGGGTCTTTCCCATCCCCTTCTCCAGACAGAGCATCCTCCCCACCTCTTGCTGCTGCAGGGGTCTTTTGGCCCCTGCCTCCCTCCACCCCTGTCAGTGCTGCCCCCTTGGAGAGGGTTCGTGACTCCAGATCCAGGCACTAGCTGGTGCTGGGCACCCTGGGCCACCTCCAGTCCCTGCCCCCCGCCCCTCGTGGGGATTCACAAAGCATGGAAATACCGTGAGCCAGTTTCTCCGACTTAGATCATTTGTAGTCATCTTCCAAATACGTCCTGTGCTGTACAGTTCTTGAAATGCTCATATCTAACCTAATGGAAAAGCATGGTCTCTTTGCCATAAAGAGAGATGTAATTTTTTTTTAAATCCCATGGATTGTTGAGAATAGTGATTAGTCACCACTCATCAAATGTAAAAATGAAGCTTTTCAAGCAGAGGATGTTGGTATGTGCAGCCCTCCACCACCCAGACCCCGAGTACCCTGCAGTGATGTCCTGGGCTTTGAAAACTGGATAGCAGACTGGCGTCACCTCAATGCATGTGTCTTTGGAAAGGCGCTGTCCCTTTGCAGGTGGAGGAACTGAGGCCCTGACAGGGAAAGGGACATATCTGGAGCCATGTTGTGAGGTCCAAGGTCAGAACCAGGCCTGGAAGCTGGGTCCTGCCTTCCCCCTCTGCTCCATGGAAGCTGGAAGGACCTTGGAATTGGAACTTTCTTGTGACGTCCATGTGTTCCTTCAACCCACAGATGCCCAGAAACATTTGCCTCACCTGTGGAGCGGGTGCAGCGCTCACATGAGAATTAGGTGTCATAGGGTGGGTGCTTCTGGGACCCCCAGGGAGCGGTGAGAACTCCAACAGCTAAGCATCTCTGGGTCCCCTGCCCAGCGGCTCTGAAGCTGGGTTCTCCACCGCTCAGTCCATCCCAGCTTCAGGCACCCAGCACCATGCCCTAGCATGTCCCTCCTAGGATAGGATTATAGGCATGTGCTCTGATCCCTCTTCCTTGTCAGAGCTGTAAAATATCAGGGTACCCTCACCTTTGGGTTATCCATGCAGCAAATCAGGTTAGGTGGCAGTAGGTCCCAGGGACCTAGGGTGAAAAGTCAGTGGCCCCACTTCAGTGCTCCTGGACCAAGGTGTCTCCTGGGGGCAGAGCTGGGCAGCGCCCCTCCTGCTAACCTAGCTGTAAGACTGTTCCTTGGGACAACCCTCATCAATTACATGCTTAATTCTGTCTGCTTTTGCGATCTAGAACCTTCTGCTTCATTTTGCAAAAAAAAAAGATGATTGTGTATTAGTTAACACCAGCTATGATAATAGGTAATCCCCGGAACCTGGAGTTCCTAAGTCCAGTTGGCAGCTGCTGTGTGTGGCAGGCCCTGTAGGAGACACCAGGACCACCAGGAGCAGGGCAGCCTTGACGGAGTATCCGCCTCCGTGCCTCCTTATCTTTGGTGGGTGCTCACCTGGGCCTTTCTCATCTCTCCACAGTATTGTACCTGGAAGGCTCCGTACTTGTATTTGAGGACATCTTCAGACTGATCGCGTTCTACTGTGTCAGTAGGTGAGTAGCCTGGCCTCGCAGGAGGTCGTGACGAGGGTCCTCCCATCCCTGTCTGACAGGTGGAGTGTACAGATGTCCACCTGCTGCAACACTCATCTGGCTGCTGGAGACAGCAGTGTCAGACAGAGGGGGGATCACAGGGAATCCCTAGAGGAAGGGGTGCAGCCCTGAGGATTCAGCGACAGGGGACAGTCCCTTGGCTTTGCCCTGATAACCACAAGGGGGAGGCCTTATCTCTGATGCTTTCTTGGACCAGCTGCTGAGCCGCCACTCACCACCCCTGCCCTCTGGCTTGCTGCTTGTCTGCCATCTCCTAGTGTCACCAGTGTCAGAAAGCAGCTGCTGGGTGGAGCAGGTGTCTGGTCAACACCCTCAGTGGGCTCCATTCATTCAGAACTGGTTTCAGATCAATGAGAATTTAAAAATACATTTTGGTGCCACAAGCCAATGGCTTAAGCTGCAAGACCTTGACCAGGGCTGATTACAGTTGGGCTGAACATGATGGTGTCCAGATGTGGCCCATGACTGCAGCCTGCCTCCCGTGAGACCCGTGCCCAACCCATGACGCTCCCCACCCACCCAGTAGGACCCTGGGCCCTGTGGACCGCTCTGCGATGCGGATGGTAACAGTTACGTCTACAGCTGCCATGAAGGGGCGCTCGCCAGGCACCCAGTACAGGGCTCACGTTGCTTTAGACTCATTCTTTTTTTTATTAACACTTTCTTTTTTAAAAAAAAGAGGAAGAGGGACAGTGAGAGAGAGAGAAAGAGAAAATCAGTTTTATTTAGTTTTCATGTGGCTTTTGTTGCTCTGACGCTTCATTGTGTACATGGTGCTGGGGTTTGAACCCGTGTCCTAGCACATGCCAGGCAAGCGCTGTAACCGCTGAGCCACCGCTCCAGCCCCAGACTCATTATCTTTTAAATCTTGCCAGCAACCTCCTGAGGTGCCCATGAGTGCTCCTCTTATCCCATTTTACAGCAAGGCAGCCCCAGCGTAGACTACAGGATGGTGCCACCTTGAGGTGACAGAGCAGGGCTTTTGTACCCTAAGCCACGCTGCCAGGTGATGGTGAGGCTCCAGAATACCAAAAGGAGCCCCTGAGGACAGGTGCCAGCTCTCAGGAGCAGATCCCACAGTGGCAGGGCAAAAGGTGCAGAGCGGGTGAGCGATCCCAGGGCTGGGCAGGATGCCAGCAGGGACTGCCACCGCCATCCCTGTGACTGGGAATCTGTGTTGCAGGCAGCTGGGTACCAGGCGCTGTCCACAGAGGTCCTTCCAACCTCTGTAACAACAGTGCTTCATGACCCGTGTGGGATCTCTGGGAGGGGCAGCAGAGCCACTGGCACCACGTACATGCTCAAGATACCATCGGGATGTTCTTATAGCTGTTACCGATGAGGAAACTGAGGCTGGAGTGTGACTGGCCTGGGGAGGCACAGGGACATTCGGAGCTGGGTTGGGACTGAATCAGTCTGGCTTCTGAGCCCCAGCTGCTTCTGTGTACAGAGCCTGCTGTACCAGGCCCATGACCAAAAGGATGTGTGTGCTGAGCCCCTCTCTACATGTACAGAAACACGGGCAGGAAGAGAATTCTGGGCAAGGGAACAGTGTGGCAAAGGCCTGGCCGTGCGGGCAGTGGAGGCAGCCACTGCAGAGAGGAGAGGAAATGAGGGGACCTGGAGGTGTGAGGGCTTCTCTCCCGGGTGACAGAAGGATGCACGTAACCGTGAGCGCTTCCCCAGGGTCAGCCACTCTGCTAAGCTCCTTACCAGGATCCCAGGGCCCGATCCTCCGGGACAGAGGATGCATTTGCCTCAAGAGGTGGGTGCTGTTGCCCAAAAGCAAGCAGAAAGGGAGTCGCCCCCAGGACGGGCCCAGCCATGTAATTAAGCTGTCACCCTCCTCTCCTGGAGGAGGAGGGACAGGAGGAGGGGGCAGTTCACCCTTCTTCACCTTTGAAGAACGCTGCCACCGCTGGGCCTGGAAACTTTCCATTGATGGCCCAGAAGTACGGGTGGGCCAGGACTTGCAAATGGCATCAGAAACTGGGGTAGGGGTGGGGGTCTTATGGGACCAAGCCCTGAAATCTGCAGTCTGACAGTAGCCCAAGTAATTAGCATCAGGATCAAATGGAATCATCGGATGCCCAGGTGTGTGGATGAAGTGGAGAACAGTGGTTCGCTTGGGAACCCCTTCCAAGGGGGTTGTAAAACTAGTTTTGTGGATCATGACTGACTTTTTTTCTTTTAAATGAGATAGTAGCTGGGCATGGTGGCATGCCCAGAGACTCAGGAGGCTGAGGCAGGAGGATTGCAAGTTCAAGGCCAGCCTCAGCAACTTAGTGAGGCCCTAAGCAACTTTTCGAGACCCTGTCTCAAAATAAAAAATAAAAAGGGCTGGGGTTGTGGCTCAGTGGGTAAGCTCCCCTAGGTTCAATCTCTGGTACCAAAAAAATAAAAATAAAAGTAAATGGGAAAGTACACTGAACTAGAACATAGAACGTGTCTCCTGTAGGTGGACTAGGTCTTGTGTTGCTAGATTTTTAGTTGTGAGTGAGTGAGTGTGCATGGGCTCAGATATCCCCCTTCTGCACAGTCCTGGTCAAAAGTGAAGGGCACCATCTGGAACTGGGCCTCTGCAGCAGGGAATGGGCACCTGCAGGGGCACAAGCCACCCCTCCACAGTGTGGGGGAGAAATATCCAGACATCCATTCTGAGAATTCCACTTTTTAAATTTCTATCTTCATGAATGCTTTTTAATGGACTTGATAGTTTGAACCTTAGCAGCACACACACGCACAAACACACGCAAAAAGAAGATGTGGATTTGCCCCCAGACCAGACCCTGGGAACCCTTGGGCTCAGGTGTGGGAATGGGAGTTTTCAGCAGCTCCCTGGGAAATTCTGATCCTGGCAGTCTGCAGGGCACAAGTGTCTAGGACGCTGTGGGGACCCTCCAAAGTGTCTCGTTCCTTTGGGTTTGGGACTGTCCATGCGATTCCAGTGGGTGCCCCCTGCCACAGCCTCCCATCTGGAGGGCTTTCCTGACACTTTGCAAGACCCAAGGACTTAGATTGGGTGTAAGCTGAGTTTCTTGTCCCCTTCTGTGCTGCCTTCTCCCTACACACCCTCCTAAGATTGACTCAGGCAGCCTGAAGTGTGCCCACCCAAGTCACCGAGCAGCAAGGCCCCCGCCGTGGCCGAGGTGGAGCCCCGGAGCCCCGACAGCACTGGGAGGAGCCAGCTTCCCTGTGAGCGTGGGACAGCTTTTGCCAAAGTGTAACTTGGTTCAGGTTTGCAGAAAGGGGCCAGTCCGGCAGATTCCATCACTTCTTAAATGCGGATGCTGTGGCCAGCAGACCCACACCCAGGAATTCACCCAACAACAGCCCTAGCAGAGGCAGAAAGAGTATGTGTTCAGCGTGTTCCTCCCACGCTGTGAGATAAAAGCCGGTGGAGTCTGAGGCTAAGCCTGGATCCTGGAGCCCGTCTGCCTGTGTTCAAGTTCAGGCATTGCCACAAGCTGCGGGATGAGGGCAAGCCACTAAGCCTCTCTTTGCCTCAGTCTTCTCAGCTATGAAATGGGTTTAGGGAGCTACTTCCTGGAGCTGTTGAGAACATTTCTACGCTTAAAACAGGACCTGGGCACAGAGTCAGCACTGTTAGCGTTAATGAAAGAAAGATTTAAAAAGGAAAAGTTTAGGTGTCCGTCCAAAGAAGAAAACAGCAATGACCATATGGAACACTCTACAGCAAACAAAATAGAAGATCGCTGTACATTATGGACTTGTGACTTCACCATTGTGAAAGAGAGCTGCAGAGCAATACATATGGCCATTTTGGGTTTAAGAATATATGATGTGTCTGGAGCGGTGGCTCGGTGGTTACAGCGCTTGCCCAGCGTGCACAAGTACACAAGTTCAAACCCCAGCACCCACTTACACAACAGAGTCTCGGAGCAACAAATCCCACATGAAAAACTAAAATAAAATTGATTCTCTCTTTCTCTCTCTCTCTCTCTCTCACTGTCCCTCTCTTTAAAAAAAAAAAAAAAAAGAATATATGGTGTTTCGGGGCTGGAGTGGAGGCTCAGTGGTAGAGCACTTGCCTGGCATGCACGAGGACCCGGGTTCAAACCCCAGAACCTCATGCACAATGAAGTGTCAGAAAAACAGAAACCAGAAACCAGATGAAGAATACGTGGAATGTGTATGTGTACGTGCCCAGAGAAGGCCATAGGAGGTCGCGCACGCTCACCATGTGAGACTTCGGTGTTGTTTAACTCTCCTACAGTGAATATGTCTTTCGTAATTTCTAGGTGTGCAAGTTCAGCTCAGTGCTAGAGCACACGCTTAGCATGAGCAAGGCTCTGGTTTCCGCCCTAGCACTGCGAAGACAAACAAAAATCTAACATTTTAAAAATTGGAAATGAGGGGCTGGAACGGTGGCTCAGTGGTTACAGCACTCACCTGGCATGCGTGAGGACGCGAGTTCCAACCCCAGCACTATGTACACAACGAAGCGTTGGAACAATGAAAGTCACATGAGAAACTAAGTAAAGTTGATTCTCTTTCTTTCTCTGTCTCACTGTCCCTCTCTCTTAAAAAAAAAAAAAAATTGAAAATGAGCCAGGCATGGTGGCACACACCTGTAATCCTTGGGACTCGGGAGGCTGAGGCAGGAGGATCACAAGTTCAAGGCCAGCTTCAGCAACTTAGGGAGGCCCTAAGCAAGTTGGTGAGACCCTTTCTCAAAATAACAAATAAAAATGGGCTTGGGATGTGGCTCAGTGGTAGAGCAACCCCTGGGTTCAATCCCCAGTACCAAAAAAAACCCGCGGATAATAGTATAACATCATTAGAAAGTGACTTATGATCCAGTTGAAGGTTTTGCCCCAACGAGGTGGTCTTCGGCAAGTCTCGTAACCTCTCTGAGCCTCTGCATCCTCAGATATATATATACATATATATATATATATATATATATATATTTTTTTTTTTTTAAGAGAGAGGGACAGTGAGACAGAGAAAGTCCCTCCGTGTGGGGCTACTGTGCCCGGCATGACATGAGGCTGCTCAGCCACCCCCATCTTGCACGTGCTCTCCCTTGGCTGGGAAGCGGCCCCCTGGCTGGAGTGCGGAGCTTGGTGACGTGAGGGCAGGCAGAGATGGATGAAAACCTGCAGCACCAGGTGGCGGGGGAAGAAGTGGCCCGTGGTGTGGTCTGGAGATGTGGGTGGAGGGGGCGAGGTGGCCAACCCGCTGTGTGCAAGCTCAGCAGTGGGAGGTGAGCAGGACCCACTCGCTGGGTCAACAGGTGTGATATTTGGGGAGGCCCTTGTGTGGGCAGGAGAAGCTGGAGAAGCAGGGCAGGGACCAGCCTGGAAGGCCTTGAATGGGCCCCTGCAGCAGGGTCTTGAGAAGTTAGGGATTAAGGTGGTGGTGGGAGAGCAGGGCTCCAGAGGGGCAGGGACCTGAGGTCCTTTCCAGAAGGGGTCCTCAGACACGGGCCCAGATGGCCCCGGGGGTTCCTGGGAGGATCACAGAACAATGCCAGTGAAGGAGCTGCCAGGACCAGCTGGCAGCCCTGTCCCCTGTGACAGTGCCAAGGCCACACATCATGACCTTGCAAAAGGCCCGGAATCTCTATCCACACTCCCATCCCGCGTTCCCTGAACACACTTCCCAGGAGGGGCCGTGGCACCCTGCCATGCACCCTGCTGAGCGGAGAGGCCTTGGGCGAGCACAGGATGGGCCGGGGACTCCCTGCCAGCCCTCCAGCCCAGTTTCTGCAGTGTGTCGGGGACCTGAAGCGCGGCCCCACCCCTGTCCCAAGCATAGGATTACGGGGAGAGAAAGAGAAGGACAGTAAAGACATGGTGACCCTTATGGGAGATGGCCCCACCCAGGGCCACCAGGGGAGACCGGTGGACAGGGCTTGAGCAGGGGGAGTGAACAGGAGGTACATTGCCATGGTGGCTGCTGGGTAGCAAGGTCCTCAGTGGCTCATTGACCCCCACCTTCATGGAGGAGGAAATGGTCTCAGGTGGCTGGAGGAAGGAGCAGGAAAGGGCCTGAGCCACGAAAGGCCATGTAGCCTCAGGACCCCGCAGCCTGGCCCAGTGTGCCTCAGCCCCCCCGAGGGACAACCTTGTGCTGGAAGTCAGGAGTGGGGTCCACCATGTGACCTGGACGTATCCTTTTCCTCTCTGGGCCTCAGTTTCCCCATCTATCTGAATCACCTCTGAAGCTCTCAGAAGGGAGCCCTGCACAGTTCCCCTTTCTACCTGGGGTGGGCCGCTGCTTGTCAGGGGCCCCCTGTGGAGCAGAGGGTCAGAGGGCAGCGTGGGGGGACCATTCCTTTCCCTTAAAAGGGGTCTTTAGAGGAAGCCTGGGCCTGGCAGGCCAGGAAGGTCAGCGAGAAGCCAGGACCACCCCACCCTGGGCTCTCCCACATCCTGGGTCTGACTGGAAGTCCCCTTGGCCTCAGGGAAGTTTCCAGTCTGCATGGAGAACCCGGCAGCTGTGGGACACGGGGCTCTTCCTGTGTAGCTGCAGGTTTGGCTGAGCGAGCTGGGGGTGGGCACAGCAGACCTCTCCCCTGACGTGACCTGCGGCCCCTCCTGTCTTCACAGAGACTTACTGCCCTTCACGCTGCGGCTGCCCCAGGCCATCCTTGAGGCCAGCAGCTCCACGGACCTCGAGACCATCTCCAACCTGGGCCTGGGTAAGTCCTCCCCACAGGACCAGAGGGGTAGGTGGGTCTTGAGGAAGCAGGGCCCTGGGATCTCCCTCAGGGGCCTGTGCAGCGGGAACGGGTGAGACAAATGGGACCTGGAGTCCCAGCTCTCGGGACCATCCCATCCTGGCCTGAGCCACCCGGCGCCCACAGCAGGGAGATTCTCCAGGTTCCAGACGGCTGCCCAGGAGGGCCCATGCCCAGTCAGAGAGGCTGGCCATGGCCCTGGGAGAGCCAGACCAACACCAAGGCCTTTCTGAGATGCAGCCAGATAGTTGGCCCAGCAGCCTCCACAGCCCTGGTCCCCAGGCCACATTATCAGACAGAAAAGCAGCATGGACCTGTCATGAACTGAACATGCCCCTCACCGGCTTGGCCTATCCCCTGCCAGCCCGCTGGCCCTAAGCACAACCTCCTCAGAGCTTTGGAGAAACAAGAATGGGAAAACAAGAATGAGGCAGGCACAGGAGAGCATCTGACCCCTTCTGCATAAGCACCAGCAGAACTTGGGTTTACTGGGCTGCTCCCCTGTGTCCAGCTACCCCAGGCCCTCCACAGGGACGGAGCCGGCCGATGCTAGCCTGGCACTAGGGCCTCACGTGCCAACCCTGGAGGAGCCAAGCTCACCGAGCCAGTAGTGCTGGGTGCTAGGCCTGTCACCTCTGTCAGCGCGTCCTGCAGGGGACCAGAGAGCCCTTGGCAGGCAACTGCTTCAGCAGCCTCTGCAGGCTGCAGTGCCCAGGCAGAGGCCCAGCGCCAGCACCATTTATGAGCAGAGCAATTCATCCGTGAGGCCTTCTTAGACCCAGCCTGACATGGGATGTCCCCGCCCCAGCTGAGCACCGTGCCTGCTATTGACTGAATGCAGGAAGCCGTGGCTGAGAGGGCAGGAGAGGCAGCAGGAGCCACACCTGGGGTCAGACAGGACACCCCCAGATTCCAGGCCAGGCTGCTTCCACCGCTCCAAGAGGCCTCTAGACAGCAGTGCAAGAGGTGCCAGTGTAGGCTGTGGCCAGAGGCCAGGAAGCAAAGGGTTCCGGCCTTGGGGTTGATGTCCAGAGATGCCCTCACTTCTAGCTGCAGGGACTCTGCCCACTTCAAACATCCCTGGAGAGCAGACTGCTGTCAAATCCCCATTTTTATGGTAGAGGAAACTAAGGCCCAGAGGTCAAATGTCACAGCACATGGCGGAGCTGGGGTTTGAACCCAGGCTTCTCTGCTCGGGCACCTCCCTCCAACTCACATTTCCCGCCACCACCCAGGCTCTGCTAGGCTGAGTCACCCGGTTTATAAACTCTGGGGCCAGCTTTAAGTATATACTGGAAGTGAGCACTGAACTCCACATTCCCCCACCCCCAGACATTTCATCCAGGCCTCTCGAGGCCTTGGATGTGGGACAGATGACAGTTTTGCAATTAGCACAGTCCAATGACCATCCCCAAGGTCTCAAATGGCAATGCTGATACTTTCTGACCACTGCAAAGTTCTGTTTTGTGTAATCTTGGTGTATTTGATAAGACAGAAAATACATTTTAAAGATAATAAGGCAAGTTTTAGCACAGCTGAGGCCTTGGGGTGGAGGGCTGGGCAGGAAAGAGCTGAATGGGGGATCTGCAACGAGAGCTGCTTCCCGATGCCCCGTGGCCGCATATCGTGACCTTCGCTGTTGCTGTGGGAATGAGCAGTCAGTGGCCACTTTGGAGGCCAAGATGAGTTGCATGGCCTCCTTTGGAGTCAGTTGCTACAACCCTGGACCCCACCGTGGGTTCAGGCAGGTGTGCCTGAGTGCCTGGGGCTTCCGGCAGGTTCCTCTCTCCCTGTTGCCCCTAAGACTTCAGAACACGCTGGATTTGAAGCAAGCAGCTCTTATTGGGAGAACCATATTCCTCTCTGGTACAGATGAGAGAACCTGTCCCGGACGCCACATGGGAGTGGAGGAAGAGGCCATGGGGGAGGCCCAGGGCAGCTCAGACCCACCTGTCAGCACCTGCTTCTTGCAGAACAAGATTTACATGAAACCTGAGTGTGTTGCAGCTTAGGAACCAGAGGGTTCTGTTAGACCTGGTGTCCCCAAGTGCTGAAGGACATAGAGCCAGTCTCACAAGATTCAGAGCCAAGGAAAGGTTGATGTGTCCAGTCTGTCCCCTGAATGGATGGGGATGCAGGACAGAAGGAGGCCCCAACCCTCTCCAGCCTTCGCATGTGGCCAGGTTGAGCATTGTGCAGAACATGCCATCTGCTAAGGGCCAGGCACACCAGGGGTTGCGCCAAGCACATCACGTGTTACTCTAGGCAAGAAACTCTCCCAACAGAGAACCAAAGCCCATTCAAACTAGCATGGTGACAAGAGAGGGGGCACCATGGGATCTCCAAGAAATGAAGAGGGAGAGTCATCTGGGCTTGGGGCAACTGCCACTGTTCCTGGCTCTCTGCATGCAATTGCCTGGGCTGCTCAAGTTCCTGCTCCCTGACTCCTCTGTGGCCCCAGCCCCCAGCCCTCCCTGGCCACTGCCATTCATGCAAGCTCTCCAGAGAGAACTCAGATGATGGTGGCCAGTCACATGATGTGGAAGAGGAGAAGGGGACTATTCCCCTGAGAGAGTCCACACTTCAGGGACAGCCAAAAAGACCATGGGAGGCCAAGTCATTGCCATGGGTGCACATACACACTGATGCGGTGAATGGACACTCAAGGAGGCTGAAGGGCTTCTGCTGACGCAGGCCAGAGGCAAAGGCATGCAGTGTCCAAGTGCCTTGGGATGAAGAGTTCAGAATGGGCAAATCCATAGCAACAGAAGGCAGGTTACTGGCTGCCTGGGGAGGGAAGCAAGTGCCCGTGAGCATGTCTCTTTGGGGGATGCCTAAAATGCTCTAAAATTGATTGTGGAGACAGCGGTACAGCTCTGTGAACATATGAAGAACCACTGGGGTGTTTTTTAAATGGATGAATTATGCAAATGATATTTCAGTAAAGCTCTTAAGGAGAGACGAGAATCCACTGAAGTGTCACGCTAGGGTGTGGCAGAGCTGGGCTCGCCTTGGGGCTCTCGAGTTGGGAGTCCATGCTTTGTGTGTCTGCTGCTGTCTAATCTTGAACCAGCCTTCCCTGGCTCAGCCCTTGGTTCCCCTGGAAAGCAACATATGCCCCTTTGCTGCAGGAGCCTGGATTTGGCATCGGGAGAGGGAGAGCAGTGAGCCCTGCCCTCTGCATCAGACCCTGACCACGCTATTTTATTTCATCACTTTCCTATAATAAAAGTCTCGTAGGTTGTTTGCTTTTTTTTTTTTAAAGAGAGAGGGAGAGAGAGAGAGAGAGAGAATCAATTTTATTTAGTTTTTCATGTGGCCTTCATTGCTCTGAGACTTCGCTGTGTATATGGTGCTGGGATTTGAACTCATACTCGTGCATGCAAGGCAAGCGCCGTAACCGCTGTGCCACCGCTCCAGCCCCTTATGTTTGCTTTTAACTGACACCACCAGACAAAAAAGAAGAGGGAAATCGTGCTGCAGAAATGATCTTGCATCTTGTCTTTTGATTTTATTTTGTTCAAACCTACTAGTGACTTTCGGGTTTGTTTGTTCCTAGCACCCAGTGTCAGGAAGTGTTCAGGGTGAAGATTTACTGGGTTTTGAGCTCACCTGATGGTCTTGTGATTATAAGTTTCTGAGACATGTGTGTTTCTTAATCTTGGTGTCAGCAGTTTTATTTCTTTGGTGTTCTACTTATTTTTTTGGATGAGCAGAATCACGCCTGCTGTTTGGACGGGGATGCGGTCGCTGAAGCAGAGCTCTTTGCTCGCAGGCTCGAAGCCATGTGATTCAGAAGTTCATGGGTGAGCTGATGTAAGGAAGTCCAAGTTTGGACTTGGCAAAGCCAGCATCCAACAGTGCAGGCTATATAGGGTATAATCTTGGACTCCAAGAGCTTCAGGTTAGTTGAGGTCACGGAACTCATAGGGAGTAATTCAGCACTGAACCATAGGTAGCTGGTGAACTTAGGGAAAGAGGGTTGCTTGTGGTGGTTCTCAAACTTGTTTGTTGTATGCAGAATTTTAATATTTTTACAGTGTCTTCCGGAAAAGCATCATGTTCTGCCGCGCTTCCAAGTTTGCATGCAACTCACTTGTTCCTTTACATAACACAAGGAGAATTTTCCTAGTTATTAAAGACTCATTGGAAACTTGAGTGACTATCCAACAGCCTGTCTTTGGGAGGCCCCCAGAATGCATCCCTGAACTCGCTGGGCTTCTGAGCTGTTTCATGGCACCCAGGGTGTGTTGCTGTATTTATTCATCCCCTCTGCTGTTGGCTCAGGGACCCCCAGGAGCGAAGCCTTACTGTGCCCTCAGGACCTCAGCCCAGCACCTGGCACAGCCGGGGCAGGGATGGCTGAGGCTCAGGAGGCCTCCGGCTAGCAGAAAGGCTGCCTCGGCTGGAGGGCTGAACAGAGGCAGCAGAGGTGGCCCCTTTCTGGGAACTTCAGCTGCTGAGCCAAAGCCTTGGCACGGTGCCCGTGGGCACTGGCGCGCAGCATTGCCAACCACTAGGATTGCATGACACAATGTTCCTGTTCTCTGGCCTTGGCATTTTGCAGGTGGCAGAGAAAGTTAACAACTTCCTTTTTTTTTTTTTTTAAGCATAAACCCTACACTGCCACCTTAGTTGCCCAACAGGGCCCAGACCTGACAGTGCAGCTCCCAGCTCCCCTCTCCCCTGGAGCGGCCATGGCTGGGAGACCTGTGTCCTGCCAGTTGCAAGCACCAGGCCTGCCCTGGGCAAGAAAGCAGCATGGTGGGCCGTGAGCCCATCCCCTGGAGCCCAGGGTCTGCTCTGCTCCTGCTGGAATCCGCGTGCACCTAGAAACCGCTCTTGTGCTGCCTGCCAGCTCAGCCAGCAGCCCCTGCAGGCACAGACGCTCTGCTCCACTTTCCTGGCTTCTCCAGGGCTCACCTCCTCATGCCCCCAACCTCAGGCCGACCCCACCCTGCCTGTGTCCCCCAACCCCGGGCCCTGCCTCCACTTGGCTGAGCTAATCCATTCTGGCGTGCTGAGGCTGAGGCGGGGCCCCGCGCTGTGCCAAGCACCACCTTTGGGACCTGTCGGCGGGTGAGCCATCGGTGTGTGCTGCCTTCTCGGAGTCGGGTGGGAGTCACTGCAGAGTGCACACCAGAGCTGGGGGACACAGAGGAGCCAGGGTGAGGCCTGAATGCATCCAGACACCTCCATCCTCCAAACAGCTGCCATGTGACCCCAGCCTTAAGGGTCTGGCAAGAGCTCGTCAAGTAGAGAGGGCGGCAAAAAGAATTCCAAGCAGCAAGGGAACAGAATCAGCCAAGGCCTGAGGGAGGACACCACATGGCATGTCCAGGTCACTCCAGCAGATGGGGCAAAGAATCAATAGGTGATTCCAGAGAGGAGGAACAGGGGCCAGAGCCTGCAGCCCACCCACAAGGCGTGAATGATCTAAGCAATAATGGGAGTGTGCTGGTGGGAAGTTCTGCACTTGTCTAGCCCACATCCACCCTCACCAAAGAAAGGGTCTTGTGGGAACTGGGGCTGCCGCCCAGTTAGCTTTGAATCAGATTGGCTGTCTGCTGTGCCTTGCTCTGGAAACTTCCAAGGAGACACCGCTATTGGGCTTGTGTAGACACAGGCACAATGCTCACAATGTTTCTTGCATGGGGCCAGAGCAGCTGGGTTCTCAACACAAGGCACCCCAGGCAGTGAGTCTGTCAAGGAATGGACAGTGGCTGCCCAGGAAAGCAGAGCCGGGGACCCAGCAGTCATGAAGAGCAGCTGGCCCAGGTCGCGGGACAGCCCCCCGCCCCCGGGGACACACCATATCCTGCGGCTGTGATGTGCAGTTTTGCATGTTGGAGAGACACATGAAAGTGTGTCATCTTGTTATTGTGGTGACTGTTGGCCTTCTCAGCTGGTGGCCAGACATAGGTCTGTGCCCAGGGCAGGGCTGAGCGTTGAACCCCACCCTCCTCCAGTAAGGTGCACTCATGACTGGGTAGAGGCAGCCCTTGGTTGGGTCTGCAACCCCCTGGCCAGCAAGATCGTCAATGCCCACAACCCTGAAAGTGCCCAGGTCTTAGAGCGGGCACATGCTCCATAGCCCCCCACCCAGCAGCCTGACTGTGTCCTTGCTTTCAATGTGTAGTCCCCATTGTGTTCTTACCACATCCCCAGCCCTGGGGTGCAAGCCACCTGCCTCTGGGAGAGCAACTGAGATGGAAAGTGTCGCAAGTTCCTATGAAGAAAGGCTTCATGACATGGCAGCTAAACACAGACGCTTTAGAACCAGTCTGACCCCATTCAAATCCCAGGTCCCTCCCTCACCAGCCCTGGGACCTCAGGCAAGAGCTTTGATCTGAATCTCTTATCTTTAGCTGTAAAAAACAAGGCCTATGATCGGGGCATGGGGAGAAAATCCAGGTGAGGCCAACACTGTGGCTGTCACGTGGCCCTGACTCCATGCGCATTGGCTCCTTTATTGCCGGTGGCCTTGTTTCTTGGTTTTCCTGCTGAGGAATCCTCCCAGCCCCAGCATCCACGAGGGGTTTTGCTCTGCCCGAGCAATCCCTGCCCCGCTCCTGCAGCTAGCAGGTCGAACAGGACCTGGGCTACACACTCCTCTCCAGGAGGAGCTGCCTGAGTGAGTCAGGGTGACTTCCTTGGGAGAGCGTCCTGAGCATTCCTGGGTGGCGCGCAGAGGTCCTAGACAGCCGCAGAGCCTGGCTTGCTGAGCTGCCCTGAGCCTGGGCCCAGCTTCTCAGTTAACTTCGAGACCTCCAGAGTGGGGTGGGTTTGTGGGGTTCAGTGGAGTCTGATGCCAGGGGCCACAAGCCACAGGTTCCTTCTTCCTGCATGTAAGAACCACCGTGACCAAAACAGATCCAAGTCCCCTCCCGGGAGCCACAGTGCTTGCACCCCTGCGTTGGGCACTGCTGAGACCCCTGCTTTAGAGACCATTAGGGTGAGGCTGGAAGAGCCAAATAACCTGCCCGGCTGGGCAGGTGCAGGAACCCCAGGCCTTCAGGCCCCTCCGTGTGTGCCTTCAGCCGCCTGACTCTGGAGCAAAGCTGCCATCACCCCGACCCTTGGTCATGCTGCCCTCCACAGGGGCTCTCGCATCAGGGGACGGAACTGAAGCTGGGCCTGTCACATCCCCTGCCAGCTCCACCCAGCACTGCCGGGGAGGATAGCGCGGGGCTTCCCCTCTGCGGCAGGAAGTGGTGGGAGAGGTCTGAGAGTCCAGGAGGCAGAAACAGCAAGTACCGCAAGCAAAAGCTTTGATGGGCCCCTGGGCCCTGCCCCGGCCGCCCACAAGTGCCACCCGCCCAGAGCGCTCACTGCTTCCCCTCTCTGCTTCCCACAGGCTTCTGGGACTCCTCGCTGAACCCCCTGCAAGGACGTGGGAGCCCGGCCGAGCCTCCAAGAGACCCAGGGCCCAAGGTCCCCTCAGCCTCCAGCCTTAGGTCCACCGCCCGCTACTCAAACTGTTCCTGCGAAATCGAGCTGTCCACAGGAAGTGACCGACTGTGGCTTGTGAATCCTTTGTTCATCGAGGACTGCGGCAGTGCCCTGCCCACCGACTCACCACCTCCTGGCAGCTGCACCTCGAGCCCTTTGCCTGCCACCTCTGACATGGGGTCACCCACCTGCAGATGGGCCCCGCGCCGCCCACCACCTCCACCCCCCATGCATGCCCCGCACCCCTCAGGCCCAGCCCGGGCTCCTGCGCTCCCAGACCACGCCTGTCCATCACCCAGTTCCCCTCCAGCGTCAGCCCCACACC
>PVKS010004093.1:0-96835 GCA_004027875.1 Aplodontia rufa
AAGCCTCTGGTAAAGTTGAAAGAACAAACAGAACCCTAAAAGACACTCTAACAAAACTCTCTTTGGAATTACACCAGGACTGGACTCGCCTGCTCCCTCTGGCCTTACTTAGGGTCAGAGCCCTCCCAAGGAAACCTACTAACCTTTCCCCTTTCGAAGTCATGTATGGCCATCCTTTAATACCCCCTGGCATTTCCCCGGCCCCAGGCCCCATCCCGCCAGCCATGTCCTTACAGGCAGAGTTATGGAAACATCAAGATTGGCTACTCCCAGATCCCACTGTAACACAAAATAGCCTCATCCTTCATCCAGGCCAATTGGTCTTCCTCAATCCCCCTGGACAGAAAACCCCTCTAACCCCTAAATGGGAGGGGCCATACCCAGTTATCCTCTGTACCCCCACAGCAGCTAAATTGACTATGCCCAATAATTGTGTTACACCCTGGGTTCATGTTTCTAGGTTAAAGCCATATACAGAGCAACCACCCTCAACGGCGGAGGACCCGTCTCGTCACCCGAGTTCTTCAACCTCGAACGACCTGCAGTGCTTTCCTCATCCCACTAACCCCCTCAAACTCCGCATCTCTCGCCCTCCACCTTTACCCTCCATCCCAGAAACATGAATCCCTCCCGGCTTTGCCTTGTCCTCCTTTTTATTCCCTGCCCTACTCACTCTAAGTCCTCCCAAGTCCCCCACTCCTACGTTTGGAGGTTCAAGGCCAGGGAGATATATACCTATCAACAGACTCAACTCACACAACTAGTGGCTACAGCTGACTGCTCTCCAAGCGGCTGCCAAGAGGCCATCAGTCTCCATAACTGTGATAAGAAAAAAGCATTCAATGCAATTCTGAAGTAAGTATTCTCCTTTGATTTCAGAATCTCAAAATAACAATAGTCCTTGGCCTTGTTTAAAAAAAAGTTTAGTTAAACACTAAGCTAGCTAAATAACCTTACTTACTGCAATGTTTAAACACAATCAGTATAGAAAATGCCTTCCCTCTAATCTCAATCCTACTTAAGTGGAAGAGGTGAGGGGGGAAAAGTAGACAATTTCTTTAGCGGCATATATGGCTAAGTCTATCAGTCACCTTAAACTAGAATGTCCATTATTGACCCCACTAAAAAGAACTGGGCTAGTATCAAAAGTTACCCATTTCATAAGCCAAAAGATAATTTAAGGGTTACAATAAGTAAAATATTTTTGAAATGCTTCAAAAACTTTTAACCATAAACTAAAGGAATTATCTCTTCATTATAAGAAGGGAAGGAACAACAGAAAGTAAGAGACAAACTAAACTCATTTTCACCCCTCTTCGAACAAAAGAAATGTAAAATAATGGTTGATTAGCTAAGCTTGGTGCTCTAACCAAGCTAAATAATCACAGTGATTTTAAATGGCAACGGCCCATGTTGAATGGGCAACTTGACAGTTCTGAATACTTTTGCAATGTTTTTTTTTTTTGAAAAGCAAAGATACTAAAATGATCCAGTCATGCAATATTCATCTTTTGCATTCTGCATCTCTTTGTCCATCTTGTAGCTAAGAACCTTGTTCCAATCAATCTCAGTACACGTAACTGTCAACTGTCCACGTAAGGCTTTGAAAGTAGTCTCCAACATTGCCCGATAATTCTCACTGAAGGCAGTCTGGTGTTCATTTTCTGCAGCTTCTACAGTCTTTCTAGAATCTTTTTTTTTTATTTTTTTTTTAAAAGAGAGAAGGACAGTGAGAGCAAGAGAGAGACAGAGAGAATAAATTTTTATTGAGTTTTTCACATGGCTTTCGTTGCTCCGACACTTAGTTGTGTACGTGGGTGCTGGGGTTTGAACCCGTGTACTTGCACATGCCAGGCAAGTGCCGTAACCGCCAAACCACCACTCCAGCCCTCTTTCTAGAATCTTTTACTGTCTGCACCTCATTAGACACTGTTAGGGAATCTTGAATATCTTTATGACTCACTAGCTGAACATTACCATCTTCATAATAATGAACCTCAAGATGCCAACCACTTGAGTGGTTGAAGGAGTGATTGTAAACTTCCACTCTGACCTGCAACCACCATTCCAAAAGGTTTTTGCTTAGAACTGATGGCTTTCTATGCATGCAAAGACAATCTGCTGTCCATCTATTTTTTTACCATACACAGTGCAGACTCCATTTGGGTAAAATTCTTTTATGTAACTTCTCCACGATTCAACAGCATTTTCTGCTTCGTAAGGTCTTGGCTTGGATCAGTTGCTTCCTTTCTCAAGTGATCAAATTTGAAACAAATTCTGTTTTTTGAATTCCAAAATTTTCCACTTCCCAAGTTGCCATGTTCTGTTATCAATATCTGATCTTTGTAACCTTAATTTTTTACTGGAGTAAACTGGTCCAAGTTATACTTCTCACCAGACAACTGCTCTTCCAGATCTTCGGCCTTCTGTCTGTGGACAAACCATGGTGGTGGCAGCAGCAGCCGCCTGACTTCCCCCTTTCTGTGGTCTACATTTTGTTTTATGAGATGAACATGAATTTTTGGGGGGCTTGGGAAGAATATTATGGTTTAGACATGAAGTATCCCATGTGTGAGACAGTACCAGAATTTTCAGAAGTAAAAATATTATGAGAGCTGTACCTAATTTAAGGGATTAACACTATGAACAGACTGAGTGCTATCTCTAGGCAGGTGGAGCAATTCTGGAAAAAGGTCACTGGGAGCTTGCTTTTGGGCTTAGTGGGTGGTGTCCTCTCCCCCCACACCCCAGCCCCAGCTTCTTTCTTGCTGCCATGAACTGAGCAGTTTCCTTCACTATGCCCCTCCACCAAGATGTTCTGCCTAACCTCAGACTCAGAACTACAGGGCCAGCTGATCATGAACTGAACCCCTGAAACTATAACTTCAAATTGTTTTCCTGTTTTAAATTGTTGTGTTGGATATTTTGGTCACAGAGGTGAAAAAAACAGACTAACATAGATCTCTTGGAATGAGGTACAGACTCATCATGCCAAAGGCTTTAGTCTTCCAGCCAACTACTCCCTGCCACTTTGGTAATCCCTAGTGACAGTCTGGGAGGACAAAGAACTGAAACACAGAAGCTGAAGCAATAAGCAGGCCATAGCCACAGGGACTCCTGATAGGAGGGGTAAACCAGCTACCCTAGGCTGCTGAGGGAATCATTGGCCCTAGGGCTTGTCCTAATCCTGGTAACATTTCATGATTTTGTTTTTATTTGGTTTTAGGCTACAATGTCCTGCTGAGCCATATTTTTGCCTGAGGAAAGATCAGTAATTCTGATTGTATCTGTATTTAAACTTTTTCAGTCCTATTCATCACTTTTTGAATTTTGTAATAATTTTGATTTTTAAGCAAGTTTTCATTAAAATAGTATTTATCTTTTTAAATATTATGCTTATTCAATTATTTTTTAGGTTTCATTTATTGATTATGGACTTACAATTAAGGGGAAATCATTATCAAGCAATCAAGAACAAATGTATATTCACATAGTTAGCCAAGGCTGATGCCATTTCCACCCTTGGGTTCACCATGGTTCTGTTTCCCCCAGTTGAACCCCTGTGTTAAAAGGACTTCTTATGGAGGTCAGAGGTTTCCCTGAGTTGATTCCCCCATACTGTCTCCCTCCAGTCTCCTTGATATCCTTCCTAATCTCTCCCCATCCCTATGTCTCCAGGTATCCTAGGCAAGGTTTCCCCCTGTTTGTGTTAAAATTCATACTTGTTGAGGTTAGTCTTAATTATTGAATTTTATTAGTGCCCTAAGTTTGCACCTGAGGTACAGGTCTCATTATATCTGATATTATGATATTCTTCAGAACTTTTGGGTGAGGCCTAAGGATCTGTATTTTTCTCAAATGTTTTCAGAGTTTGCTCCTAGGAATCTTGCACCAAAACTTACAGAACCACTGAGACACACATTGCAAGTGCTTCCTTTACCCCATGCTAGGCCTGCCCATGTCTTCAGGAGAGCTCATATGCATAGTCACAAAGTCTCTTTTTGTAACTCTTTTGAAGCCTAAATAAATAGGAAGCATCAAATCGTTTTTCATTAAATAGGTATCAGCGTTGCCGTTATGGCTCTTCATCTTTTCCTATAGATCTGGACAAGTGATATGCAAAAAATGATTTTCCCTCACAAAAGTCACTGCAGTAAAAGTTAAAAACAAAAAAGTCATCTTTTTTGTTTCACTCTTAAGACTTCAAACTTTCATCATTTCCAGTTTGAAATACCTATAAAAGCAAAAAGCCAGGGGCAAATGTAGAAGGAAGGATTATACTTTGGTCGTTGTATAATGTGAGTATCAATTAAACAGTCAAAATAATGTGCTTGGTGTTTGTTTCTTCCCTTTATAATATTTTAAATATGTATTATAATTCCAGTTTTGGGTGAGATTATAAACAAACAAAACATATATTAGGAAATAAAAAACAATCTCAGCTGAGGTCTGGTAATGTAATGCTTGAAAAATAACCCCAGAGGAACCATGAAATATTTATTAGTTCAAAACCAAGTGAGTCTCAAACTTCTAAGGCTTCATGGTTTCTCATTAATGCATAGAAAATTTGGCCATAAATCCATTATTTCCAATTTATAAACTAAATGTTACATTTAAAAGTCACAAAACTTATACACAAAACAAATGTGAAACCGAATGTTTCTCATCACAAACTTTAAAAAGCATTTACAGAGTTGTGCATGGCACCACAGACTGTGACAAATCATAAAAGAAATTAATATATAAAATGGCTATATTTAACAAACTATGAAATATAGAGATAGGCGAATTAAAATTCAATGGTTTTATCTTTTTCAAATTTTTACATTATCAAAGAAATGTCAAGACTTGGTACCCACTGAACCAGGAATTCTCATGTTCTCATGGTGCTATACAACACTAATTAGAAAATCTTTGGGAAGCCTTAAAATAGCCCAAGTGTCTAGGGAATTCTAAGAAAGATAGAACTGAGTAAATATGATTAAGGCACTAATTCATGCATTAACCACACCCCTAATATTAGTTCATCTCTAACTCCTCCCGATTCATTTTTCCACTCAGCAGACGCGTAAGGGATAAAATCACAGACAGGGGATAAAGAATGACATGCACCTCTACCTACAGAAAAGACTAGTTGGATCTCTGCTTTATTCTGACAGCTATGCTCATCTTCAAATTAGACTCACAGATCCACAAACAACCCTCCAAAATGTAAAGGCTCCTTATTACAATCGGCCTAGTAAAGCCCAGAAAGACTAGTTATTAGTCTGGATTCAGGATACAGGGCAAAGACAATGTTTTCTCTTCCATGATTGGAAGTATACACTGCCTGCTACTAAGCAAGATGAAAACAAACAAATAGAAATGAAGTACAGATGATCAGTCTTCATGCATGACATGCAGCACGATTTGTAAATTCCAATTCATTGATTTATATAGTCTCCATGTCAGAGTCCTGACACTTTTTCCTCTTCTTAGAAGTATTAGATCTGCCCTTCTTTGTCTTCTCCAGAATAAGCAACACTGGCTATATTCCAGCCTCAATGATTCTAATTCTACACACTAAAACAACAAAGGCCACACCCAACCCAAAGATATTCTATCACCTCTAAGTTATAGGCTGATCATTTCCCCCAAAATATCTCCAGCATAACATTTTCTCTTAAATTCTAGCTTGTTATTTAGACTAATGAATAGTCTCAAACTTGAAATTAGAGCCATGTTTAGTGTTAAAAATTTGATTCATATATATACATGGCATAATTTAGTCAATTTCATTCAATTACTCCCTTCTGCCCTCCTTCCTCCCTCCCCTCCTATACTTCATAGATCTCTATTCTATTTTTTGTGAGATTTCCCCTTGTTTTGCTGTAGCTCCCACATATGATATAAAACAATTACATAAATTTCACCTTTATGTATATCTATTAAGCATCATTTTAAAAAACTAATAGAAAAACCAGTGCAGTAGAATAGAGGAAGAGAAATAGGGAGAGGAAGGAGGGAAGGGAAAGGGAAAGTACCAGAAGCTCAAATGAAATAAATTATACTTTATGCATATATGATTATGTCAAATGAACCCCAATACTGTATATAAACATAATGCATTAATAAAAAAAAATTAAAAACGAAAAAGAAAGAAAAGAACAATGCTACTTAGGTTCACTTTTTATCTTTTAAAAAGTATTTAAAAACATGTATTTGGCCAAATATTTTTAAAAATCATTAATATTTCCTTTAGCCATGATCTTTAGTTTGTTTCTGCCAAGTCAGTTATAAATATATCTACCTAATTTCCCAAATTTACAGTCATTCTTCTGTCTTCCCAAAAACCATGAGATGGAGACAGAGTTGACACAAATAAAATATGTTAGAACAATGTATAGAAAAAAATATTGATGCCCTGTACACTTTTCATTGACTTTAATAGTAATTACTTTTCCCATTCAGTGAAATCAGCAACAACATTTTAAGAACGTATTTCGTGACTATTTATAGGTTAGAATTTTAACTACTTGTTGTAATCCATGTGTATCAATCATTTCTAAAAATTGTACCAAGAAAAAGAACACATGCTTTAGGGACCACTAGCTCTCTTTCATAAAGAGTACTGCAGTCACATACATTATCAGTTTTACTTTCCGATTTCAGGGCAACTGGCATTCTAAAGATCTTTGCCAAGGAACCAATTGCATTTTTATTGCTTTTAGCTCCTTTAGACTTCCATTAGGAGGTCTATTGAAGACTGGTAAATTCACCAGCATGTGATTAATAGGGTTTAGGTGCTTGGTCTATTCTGCATCTGGCCATGTAGTTTCCTATCTTTAGTTGACTAATTTCCCAGAATTTTTTTGTCCCATTTTAATAGCATCAGAGGGGGGGAACTATAGTGTGTGTCTGGAGACAGAAGCTAAAGTATTACATTTAACACTTAATGAAATTTATTAAGTAATTCAGTAATCCCCAAAGGGCAAAACAACCATTTATCTGAGTGAGGAATGTGGGAAGAATCTCCTTCCTTCCCTTTGTGTATCCCCTACTAGGAAAAAGAACAGTTACAACACAGAACTTCCCCAACATAGTCTACAGAGCTTTCTCTCTTTTCTCTCCAAGGGGAATGTTCTAAATGCTACACAAAGGCTTCTTAATACATTTTCCCAAAAGGACTTTATATCTAAGGGAAGATAATGTCTGAAAGTTACCTTATCCTCTTTTAAAGTTTTAAATACAAATTCCTCTTCTACATTTTGCCAGCTCCAGCACCATAATCCAGAGATAAGAGGTAAAATAAGGAGAAAATATGGAAAGCAGAGAACTGTACAAGCCATTGGAGGGAAACAAATCTCCTTAGAAATAGTGAACATAAAGAAACTTGGAGCAAATATATTGAGATATATGCTGCTCTCGTCAATAAAAGGGTGTTGGTTATAACACACTAGTGTTAAGATTGGTAGACCTGGCAGGGCTTTGGTTTGGAGGTGAAGGAGTTTGGGAGTCATTCACTGATCAGTGTTGTTTTTAAGACTTTAGTAGTATGATTGTCATTTGAATGCCTTTCCCTGTAGAAATAATGTTGCTTTCAACCCTTATTTTCCCTGGCAAGAGTTTCATAGAATAATAAAATCATGTTGGTGAAGTCAGTGAAATTGTAAAATATGACTAACTCAATTTAATATAGACAGTAGTCTCTGTGAATGTAGTTGTTTTTAATGTTCAAGTTATGTAAATTAAACTACATTTTAAAACTTCTCCTGTTCTACATTTAAAGTATTAACTTATCCTGCCCTGCCCTCCAGGATTCAGAAGAGATTGTATTAAAAATGTTCACACTTGGGAGCCTGAGCAGTGGCCCCAAGGCTAGTGATTGGAGCACCAGCCTGGCATGTGCAAAGGACCTGGGTTCAAACCCCAGCACCACATAAACAACTAAGTGTCTGAGAAACAAAGGCCAAATGAAAAAATGAAATTCTCTTTTTCTCTCTCACACACACTTTCCCTCTCTATTCTTTAAAAAACATCACATTTGAAAGAGTTTGTAACATTTCTGTTTATAAAACATGTAATGGAGTGATAGAAATTTTGGACAAGGTAATAATATAGATTAAAGTGCAGATTTTAGAAATTTTAATGGAATATATAGCAGGTCCGTATCCTAAGCAGTTGTAATTAAAAGTAGTAGAGCTCTTTTTCCTTTTCAAAGGAGCAAATGTGAATATTAGGACATATCAAGGATAAAACAAGCAAGGTATAAAAATCAAATCTGTACATTTTGCTTAAATTAATATTACACCTGCATGACAAATCAGGTAAAAGATTTCTCATGAAATTCCTATCCTTTATAATGCAGAATCTGTTCTTTCTTTTCCCTTATCATGAAAATATAACTTGTCTAGATGTAAGATAACATTTTTCTATCCAATGTTTCCATAGTTATCTGATTTACCTCATTTAAGTATTTAAAACAATTTTAAATCTACTTTTCCATTAGATATCAAATTACCACAGAGAAATTTAAAATTAATTTCTTTCAAGGCATACTACCCCCATTCTCTGGGTTTCTCTGGGTATCCAGTTATGTGATTAACCAGATAACTGAGGGATCAACCAGTTAAATGTGGAAGATAAAGCATGAAAATATACACATTTCTATCACAGTATATGGAGCATGTTAGACATTTTTTCAGGAAAACCAAATCACTTATTGGATTCTGATAGCAACAAAGCTTTAAAGACACATTTCTCTGAAATACTGGTAACAGCTTCTCTTATTTTTATTAGCAAGATTTCACCTTGGATTTCTTTCCTAATATCAAATTGAGAACTATGTTAGCACCTAGAAGGAAAACTTGCCATTTCTGATCATCAGGACTTCAATTCATAGAGAGCTCATAGGTGGAAAAATTGGAATTTGAACTTGGCACAGTGCAACTTTATAGATGGGCATCTTATCTTAGACTGCACATCTTCAGTGAGTTTGTGTGGAAATGGAAAAAAAACATGATAAGGTAAATAAGGAAGTTGCACTCCTTTGCTTGATAATATAGACAGTATAAGAGGAAACTAAGGTACGATGAGCTGCAATTTTTCCTTTTAACTCTAATTGGGAAGAGACTGTGCTTCAACACTTCTCACATACCTGGAGAGATGGCTTTTCCACTGAACTTGGTATTTTAGGTTGCAAGGAAAGAGTAATTAAGTACAGGTAATAGGTCAATTTCAGAGAGTAGATCAAGAGAGATCAAGGATCAGAATGTAGCAGGAGAAGGGTTTGCAGTGAGACAATCAATGAAACTGTATTGAGTACTCCAAGGTATTTAATCTATACAGAGACATAAGTAAACTAGAAGTCAATACAAAACCAGAGGAAACAGGGTTTCAAAGTCAAGGAAAAACCATTTGAGATTAGAGCCAGGAAAGCTTCTAATGGAAAAAAAAAAAGGAAAGAAAAGAGAATGTCTGTATGCAGGAGACAGTACCTGATTAAAGGATCTAAATTTTATATGAGTTCCAAAGCATTATGACTTTTAAAATTAATCAGAGATCAGGCAACCATTGTGTCTTAACCCAACCTGGGTGACAAGTATGCTCAAGTGATTTTTTCATATGTTCAAAGAAGGGGAAAACAGAGCTGATCTGCATAATGGAAGTCAGAGAAAGAAAATTTTATTAGTGAGAAGGATAATTTTTTCACTTGTCTAATGAATTTTCTCAGAAAAATTTTAGGTGAAATTAAATTTCTGATTTTGTTCAATGTACAAAAACAAACATAATATATACAAGATCAAAAAATACTGAGAGCATTAGTTTGGTATCCTTACAGAATCAAAAATTTTAACTCTGATGTTTATATAGTTAGTGAACTATGCTTCTCCACCATGGGGGTGCAATTCAAACTGGCAAATTCACACTGGTCAAATAGGAAAAGAAATATCTACACCAGCAGTAAAAACAAGCATCTGCCATTTTATGTTTACAGGGTTTTAATTCCATAATGAGGCTTCCATCACACTTCTTCAAAATACACGACCAAGATGCCAAAGCCCAGTGGCAAGAAAATATCCAAATACGCTTAAGTTGTCCCCTATGTACCTGATGTTGCACTATGTGCTATATCTGAAGGTAAACTCCACTGCTTGTCTTCTTGCTTATGTGCTACAGAATAAATTCTTCCTTGTGAGCATGTAAAGAAAGACTGACTTAAAATACATTTGCTTGCTTTACAAATTGTTTGAAATAGACCGTTCATTGTGTCCGAGGTAGCGAAATAAATACACCACCTAAATTTTATTAAACCTGGTTAAAGTTCTGAGGTATCACAGAATGGGAATTTTTAATTATGATACAAATTAACAGACTGTCATTACTTGATATAACACTCCTTGTTAGCTGATATAAATACTTGCAAACACTGTTCATATGCAGTGTTTCTTTCTTTTGTTGACATTAATGTGAAAAATCTCTTTATAAAGTTCGTTTTCATTTGCAATTGTAGATTAGTCCTGAACGTCTTCCCTCGTTACGTGGGAATCATTAATCATACACAATGAATGCAGCATCACTTTTTGTTCTGTGGAATGATGGGCTTTGTAAGGAATACTTATTATCATAAATCTTTCCAAAAGAGCTCCTAACAGCATCCAATAACTTGTAATATCAGTGAGTAAAATTTAAAGCGTGCTCTCTTCCACCAGCTTTTAGATCTAAAGGCATTACCATCAATTTTCACAGGGACAATTTGAATCGGGAACATGTAAATACAAATATCCTTATCATTGGTAATGCAAAACACATTTTTACATTTTATGCTTTTTTTCTCCTTAACAGGATTCTGTAATACCACCCCCCTTTTTTTTATTGTTCTCTCCAAATCTGTCATTAAAGCCTGCTGGTCAATAATTAGTCCATTTTGTCTTGGCAAAAAAAAAAAAAAAAAATTCATTCCCTGCCTCCCTACCCTGTTCAAACCCAAAGTATTTTCAAATATGAGAGCAAAGATGAAAAATGATTTGTTGTGAAAACTATAATCCTTTTACTGTTGTTTGAAATTTTTGAGCATTTTTAATGCATATGTTTTGAGCAATTAAAACACTAAAACTGATAAATCTTAATGAGCTGAATAGCAGGATTTAGAAGATTTGCCTATATACTCACAATGGAGTGGGGAAAGGGATTTTCTCATAGCCAATGATGCCAGAAGTGTCCAGGAAACACTCAGGAATAGCATACATTGTTATTTTCATGTTGTTTTGTTTCCAACTTGAGATAGTTACATAATCGTCAGAAAAATTTGAGTGTCAGGTTTTAAAATCTTCTACAATTGTGTCACATATAGCAAAATGATTGAGCATTCTACTGACAAAAAGTAATGAATGGAAGGCTTTTAAAAAGGTTTCAAGTGCTTCATAATTATAACAATAGTGCTGTAGTAAGTTGCTGTGTGTCTGTGACCAGTTATATTTTAAACTTTAAATTTATTGATTTGAGTTCCCATAATTCTGTGAGATAAGTTTCTATAGCTCCATTATATGAATGAGCAAAATGAGATTCAGGGGTTTGTGTGACCTATCTCAGACTCCCTAGTAAATAATTGGCTCAGATAAAATCAGAAATCAGATTTGTTATCAGAAGGAGGTGTTATAGGTGAATCTAATCTGAGGGGAACCTTTGACTAGCAGGAGAAGTCCAATCAACATGGGTTTTAAGTAAAGTGAAACATGGAACCATGGGGAACCCAAAAGGGGGAAACCATGGTCAGGCTACAATATTGGCTTGCTCTGTCATTACACTGTTCTTGATTGTTTGACCATGAACCCCTCCAAGTTGTAAGACCATGTTTATCGAATAAAAATTTAGAAAAAGAAGAAAAAAAGAAATCAGATTTGTTTGTTTTCAAAACCTTGCTTTTCCCTTCACATGTCTTTTTATTGCTTACCTTTATTTCTCTTGGCATTGACATTATAGAGGTGGTTTTAGACTCCTTCTACAAGCAGACATGAAAGTGTATATTCATATGTAGAGCTCAAAATAATAGTTCATGGACATCTACAGATGATCAATTCATAAATATCATACTGACATATTTTATAAAATTAATTTCTACCATTATATATAGTGTGACTGTGAGAATTATATTAACAATTGTTACCACATTTATATACAATAAAATATGCATTAGTAAGTGGAAATTGTTTAAATACATAGCTTTATAATTATTTGTATTTTAACAATGTTTACATAATCACATAATTAAACTGGTACAAAAGATTTTCTAAGGAACAGTAAAATATGGCCAGTGTTGATAACACTATTATCTATAATAATGAATACAATAAAATGTAATTGGAGACTTTTAGAAACAAACTATAATAAATACTATATGTATAATATTATGTGTGCATATACATATGCATATTGCTAATCAATACACTAAATAAATTCGAATTGTATTAATTTGGAAAAATATTTGTTTATTTAACAACTTAATTCATCCTTCCAAATATATGCTTTAACTATATTTGTCTTTAAAAAATAGTAATGGTTAGTTGTTTTTAAATATATTGTGATCAAAGTATAATAATGATTCATTTGATGATATTACCATATAATAAAATAAAATTTGAAACATAATATCAAATATCAGGAGCAGTTATCATGTACTACAATAATAAAAAATTAGAAAAAATAATTATCAAGGTTTGGATTTTGAAATGTTAGGAGTGATAGCTTAATAAAGTATCATACTAGTAATACATTTGATGAAGACCACACAGTAGCAAGTTCAAAAACAGTGATTATTATTCAGGGAATAAATGCTGCTGCAAGGACTACTGTGTTCCTTCTCTTGACAAGATACTTGAGAATCCATCAATATGTCAAGAATCTCAGGAAGTCAAACTGAAGGTAGAGTCACCACCAATCTCTTCCATCTTAAACACACAGGGAGGGGTCTGAATGGGAGAGTTGCACGTCTTCCTCGTTACTCCCATGAACAGCCAAATAATGCCGTTAAAGCTGCCTGCAGCCCTTCTTCAAGTTGTCCCCAGAGGTGTCTTTAATGACAGGTGAGTGTGGGCACTTATCTCTAGGATAGGAAATGAAACTCAGAGAGTCTCAGGAAGCATTGTATTTTTCTGACGGCTTATATTCATTAAAATGTCAAACAATCCTGTATTTGCAATAGTTTATATTTGCCTAATGAAACACAATTTAGAGTTTTTGATTAAAGCCTTCCTTATCCCAAGTCTCACTACTGGCACTTCATAAGGATACACCCGTAAAAATCCAAGTGAGAAGTTATCATCTTAAGGCTGATTTTCAAATTCTTTAAGCCTTGCGGTCTGGAGTTTCCAATGTTTGTTAATTCGGCTTAGTTTTCATAATTTTGATGTTAAAATGTAAACATTGTACAGTGACACAGCTTCATCAATGTTTATAGCAGCTCAATTTTCAGGGGCTAAACTATGGAACCAACACGCAGGTGCCCCTCACTGGATGAATGGATTCAAACACTGTTGTATGTATATATATATGTGTATATATATATATATATATATATATATATATATATATATATATGCAGTGGAGTTCTACTCTGCTATTAGAAAGAACAATCTCTTGGATTTTGCTGCTAAATGGATGGAAAAAGAAAAAATCATTCTGAGTAAAATGTCCCAAACACAGACACTTAAGGAAGGGTCAAATGTTTTCTCTCACATGTGGATCTAGAGCAAAATCTATCTTAATAGGATAAAAGTTAGCCAAGTGTAATTAATAAACCTACCAAAGTTGAAGGCAGAACCATAACTATGAAGATGGGGAAACAAGGGAGGGAGGCAGGAAGGGGAGGGAGATAAAGGGGGGTTTATCAATACAGCTGGGAACATTCGACTCCCATGAGAAGGCAAACTATACTCAGGCAGGCAGAGAAACTCAGAAATTTCAAAAATTAGTGTATATGTATATGCTCATTTCTGTCTGTAGCATGGGGGTAGTACAAAGGACACACAAGATCAGGGAATGGATGAAGTGGGGGAGATCCTGGACTAGGATCAGGCTTAAATCACGTTGTCAATGATTACGTATGCCTGAATATGTAACAACGATTCCCTCCAATATATAAGACTATACTGAACAAATTTTCATAAAATGTAATCATTGCCATGTAAAAATTTATAGTTGTAAACTATGGAATATTCTTGAAAATATTTGAGAATTTTTAAATAATATTTTAAGAATTCTTGTTAAATGATATCTTTGATTAGGGGCAATCACTATCCCAAGAAAAAGTCTCTTAACATCATAATTCCAAATTTTGAAATACCAGATCAAACTCCCTAATGTACAAAATGCTGAATTCTAAAATCCTCAAAATCACAATCCCAATGATTAAAATCCCAAATATTGATATACAGAAAGCCAAAGTTCCCCAAATAGCAATTCTTTTTAAAAAGAAGAGAATTGGGGCTGGAGTGGTGGCTCAGCGGTTATGGCGCTTGCCTGGCATGCACAAGTACACGGGTTCAAATCCCAGCACCCATGTACACAACTAAGTGTCAGAGCAATGAAAACCACATGAAAAACTCAATAAAAATTGATTCTGTCCCTCACTCTCTCTCAAAGTCCTCCTCTCTTAAAAAAAAAAAAGAATTGAATTAAAAAAAAGATTTTAAGAGGACTGGAAATTCAAATTCAGGGGAGGAGACTGGCCTTGAGTTATACAGCAACAGCAGCAAACTTCATTTGTCTGCACTGGCATTCCTTCCATTGATGAAATTCCAGGAGCTTTTGATGGATTAAAGCCACATTTGCCTGAAGAAGCACTGGAGTTACTCCCTGGCTTGGAAATTTTAATAGGAATGCTCATGTCAGTGCACATCAAATCATAGAAGCGTTTCAAACATAGGAACACCAAGAACAAAGCGAATGTGAACGTATTGTTCCAGGTCAGCCATGCCCTAAAAGAAAACAGCAGCTATTGCTTGTGGTATGGGACTTTAAAACACAGTTGATGATGGTAAAAATAAAACCTGTTGATTCCTATGGATCACCTCAAGGTAATTGTCCATAATCTATCCCTGTGCTGTAATTTTTCATATATTGAATTTTCTCTTCAATATTTTTTAGTTATTTTTCTCACTATTTTATTTGGCATTTATATTTGGTAATTTATTATGATATATATATATATATATACACACACATTTATATGTATATATATGAAATTTTCACATCATTTCCATTACCACAAGTAAAATTTTATATTTTAGAGACCTCTAATTCATTTTAAGCAGATTTTGCAAATGATCCCTCCAAAGTGCATTATCTAAATGCTGCTTTTGTATGAAGCACTGCTTTGGTGTATGTAAAAACATGAAACTTCACCCAAGAAATGAAGAGATGCCATTTTGTTTATCTGTACTTATGAAAATTAAAATTTCTTGAAATTTAAGCTTTTTAGGTAACTGCATTTATGATGGTGACCAATTTTTGATCTCATTAAAAGGCTTAGGCTTTCCATCATACTTTTAGATGATTCCAGCAGGGAACACCCAATTACCAATCATCTTAATATGCAATTATGCAGTTTCCTTTTTGACCCATTTCTTTATGAGTATGGTTTCTCTGCTCTTAACTGTTATTCCCATGTAACTATTGTTAGTAAACCTGAATTCTTTTTCTTGAAAAAGTATGTATTTGTTTTGGCCTAGTCTATTGTTTAAAGAGTATTATGAAGTTTTCTATAATGTAATTATGTTTCTTAAAGTAACCACCCTTTAAATGTATGAATAAATATCTTTTAAATTTCTTGTTTTTCTAGAATTTTGAGAATTTTCTGAGAATTTGTATCTTTTAGGATTTCAATATTCAAGATTGTAGAATTTAGAATTATTTCTTTTGAGATTATGGCCCAGTCACAATGACAATTATCAGGTATGCAAATGATAATCTTGGCAATGACATGGGGTAAAGGTATGTTCAGACATTGTTGGTGGGACTACAGATTGATACAACCACTCTGGAAAGCAGGATTAATCAATTTGCTTTACTCCAACAATAAATTAGGTGACAAGGAACTTAGGAAAACTTTCCCAATCAAAATAACCTCAAAAAATCTGGACTAAATCCAAAAAAAAAAAAAAAAAAAAAAGCTCAACAATGAAAACTACATAACACTGACATACTGACATACATTTTCTTTTTTTAAAGGGAGACCAGGAAGATGCCCTTTGAGCTGCTTGGCATCCCAGCACTGTGGAAAAGTCTGAGATGGAAGGTGCCCACATCCTCCCCCTTTCACTAACCAGGTCCATTTGTGTGCACTTGGGTTTACAAAACTGTATTAATAGAACCCCAAAGTAAGGACAATTCCACA
Organism: Aplodontia rufa; assembly: GCA_004027875.1. Taxonomy (NCBI): domain Eukaryota; kingdom Metazoa; phylum Chordata; class Mammalia; order Rodentia; family Aplodontiidae; genus Aplodontia; species Aplodontia rufa. The sequence goes on from PVKS010004093.1 coordinate 16,373, forward strand.
TAGGTGCACTTTGCATTTATGTAAATTTCATCCATAAAATGGTTTGACATCTCCACTACCATTAGCAATAGCCATGAGACTAGATGGGGAGGTTGCATGGGGGAGGTCCAGCCACCTCTGCAGGGAGGCCCGCCCCTGCCCACCGGCCCACCTCTCCCTTCCCTGCACATAATGTTATGAAGATGATGCACTGGAACACTCTGCAGTCTCCCATGTCTTCTCAGATAGAATTTCTCCAACAGTGCCACCCACCATATTCACACACCTCACAATCCTCAGGGAGGGATTCCTTCTGGCAAAGGTCCCCAGCTAAAAGTAAGCGATATCCACACTGAGTGAAGGGCAGCAAGTCTGTCTGCACTAGGTCAAAGGCAATTAATACACTGACTCAATGCCGGTGAGTTCCCATCTATTCTGGCTACAGGTGAGTGAGTCTACACTGAACAGGATAGGGAGGCACTGTGGTCCAGGCCATAGGGAGGATGGTTGGTCAGCTCCTCCTTTTATTTAATCATCCCATTTTTTAAATTTTAAAAATAATAAATTTACTATATAATTTGAAAAAAATATCAAGAACCGTCTAAGAAGAATGGGAGATAAAACAGAGAGAAGCAGGGCAGGGGGTGGTATTCTGGTGATGACAGTCTCTGATGGCTCTCACAGGTAGAGGCTGAGGAGACTCCTGGAACTATTGCAGAGAAACCTGAGGTCCTTTACAGGTCTTGCTCCTGCATTTATGCTTAGAGTCCACATGACTGATGCCCACGCCGTGATGTCAGGATCCACAGAGCTAAGAGTCCTCTGGCTGTCCACTACACTGTTTGTGAATTAGTACATTTCTTCCCTCTTATCTAGGAGCCACTTTATTGCTGACGTGGGTCATACAACAGCACAGTCTTCGGAAGCAGGTAGCCATCCTTCTGGTCACCCTCTTCCAGCCTCCTGTGTTGTCATGGGGTTGCCCTGTGGATGTATCTTGAGAGGCATTGCTATCTGTTGCTGTGACATGCTGAATATGGATCATGCAGGGTTTGGACACGTGGGACATGGGTTCACTTTGGGAGGCTATGCAGGAAACAGGAGTCTTTGACGACAGGAAGCAGAGAGGAATGGCTGGCAGGCTGGCCCTTCTGGTGCCCTTCTTGGCTTCCTCAAGCAGCTCACAGGGTAAGGGAAAGGTGCAAAGGGCAGGTTTAATGACACTCCTCTTTGGAAGTACAGGGGCCTTGGAAAGATGGGGGTATGGATGAGGCCCATCCCTCAGATGCAGATCCTTCACCTGGAATGTGCAGCCTGCTCCTTGGCTTTTTTGGTGCTGCAGGATCAGGTATGTAGCCATTGCTGCATTGAACTTTCTCTTGGACAAAGACACCCAGGTTTGGTATGGATCATAGCCCATGTCGAACAGGATGGTCATTATTGCAGGGTCTGGGTGTTTGGGGAGGGCCTCAGTTGGATGGGGTAAATATTGCTCATCCTGCTTCAGCCATGGATGCTGCAAGATCTGCTTGGCTGTGGGCCGCTTCTTGGGCTTCAGGACCAGGATCTTGCAGATGAACTTCCTCGCTTGGGCAGGAACGTAGTGAGGAACTTGGTACCCTGCGAGCATGATCTGCATCTTCAACCCTTCTGCAGTGATCGCCAAAAATGGGAGTTTCCCTGTCAACATAAAATACAGAATGACACCCAGGCTCCAGACGTCCACTGGGGGGCCCTCATATGCTTGCCACTGTACAAGTTCAGGGGCAAGGTAAGAGAGAGTGCCCCAGAAGGTGTTCAGCTTCTGCCCAGCCATGAACCTGGTGCTGAGGCCAAAGTCAATGAGTTTGACGTTGCCTCTGGCATCCACCAGGATGTTCTCTGGCTTCAGGTCTCGGTGCACGATGCCCTTGTCATGGCAGTAGCCTACTGCACATGATATCTGCCTGAAAAGTCTCCGGGCCTTCTCCTACTGCATGCCACCATGTGTGATGTGCTGAAGTAGCTGTCCTCCACTTGCATGCTCCATCACCATGTAGAGATTCTTCAGGGTTCCAATAACCTGAAAGAGCTGGATCACGTTGGGGTGCTCCAGGCTCCTCAGCATATGTGGTTCAGAGCGGAGTGGGAGGTTCTGCGCTACCTTTGGCAGGACTTTCACTGCCACCTTTGCCCCAGTGAGGCGAAGGCGGGCTAATTTAACCTCACCAAAAGCACCACAACCGATGTCCCTCAGAACTTCATAATAGGCTGTAAAGGCTGGCTCACTGCAGGAGCTGGGCACCTGCAACACTACACTAGTCCCACTACTCTGGCTATACATCCTAAGCAGGAACACCAACTAGGGATGCTAGCTAAAAATAAATAACAAACCAAAACAACAAATCAAAATTTAAAAAAAAAACAAGACAAAATAAAAAACCCAAATCAAAGAGCCAATATGCAAAGACCACAACCACCAACCACCAAGTGTGCTAACAAGCAAGGAGGCCAGGTCAAGAGCTTCCTGTACTTAAGGGCAAAATCCTGGCCATGGCCATCTCTTATACACCTGCTGTTTGAAACTTCCTACATTGGCTCCTTTAAGCTCAGAACAAGTAATAGCCCAGTCAGCCTGGCTGTAGTCTCCAGTGGTCATCTCCCTTTTGGGCCCCCAGAACATTTTCCATTTTCTTAATAAGAGTAAAAGAGGATTCCAGAAGCCTTTTGCTTCTGTATGTTATGGTGTTTATTTTTTTAGAAATTACAATTTGTTCATTCTTTCAATGGACTCATCATTTCAAGTCTAAAAAACACTAATAACTTTGGATTTTGGAAGATCTCATCCTATCTACACTCAAGTATTCAATTCCTTTTTCTTCCAAATAATTGGTGTCAAAAATATGGTAACACCTCACTCACATCATGATACCATAACAAAATGCTCTGTTCTTTAAGACACTGTAGAACAGTCTTAATACCTGTAGGGTTGAGAGGGAGGAAGGATTCATCATAGTTTTCCCCATACGTTCCTCATCGGATTTCTCATTAGAAGCCCTGGAATGCAAAAGACAGTGGATTGATACATTGAAAGTGATAAAAAACAAAATGTGGAAGTTGAGAATTCTAGAACCAGCAATATGTCCTTCCCAAACAGGTAAGAAATGGAAGCTTTCCCAGATGATTGGATCCCTTTATGCTGCTGTAAGAAAATATCTCAGACTGAGTAGTTTATTAACAGGATTCAACTTCCCCCAGTTCTGTAGACTGGGAAATTCAAGCCCAAAGCACTTTGTTGCTGTACCCTCACATGATGGAAGGGGCAGAAGGGTTGAACTCATTCTCTTAATCACCCCCTTTTTTATGGCAGTAGAGACATGTTGGTGGTTGAAACCAGAGCCTCACACATATCAGGCATTTGATCTACCACTGATGTCTATTCCTAGCATTTTTTGAGACAAGGTCTAAGGTCTTGCTGTTCAGCCTGGGATTGAATGTGTTCTTGTGCTGCCTCAATGTCCTGAGGATATAGACGTACAGCTAATATGATTTGAATGTGATGTTCCCTAAAATCTCCTGTGTTAATGCAGGAATATTCAGAGGTAAATTTATTGCCTTTTGATTTTTGTAACATAATTGAACCATCTTAGTTTCAATGGATGAACTGGGTGTTAACTCTAGGCAGGTGGGGTTTGGCAGGAGGAGTTAGGTCACTAGGTCATGCCCTGCAAGGGTGCTTTGTCCCTATAACCCATTCCACTCTCTGCTCCTTTGCTGCCATGAGGGGAGCTGCTCTCTTCCACTGGGTCTTTCCTTCTTGAAAGTTCATCTTGGGCTGACTCATCAATGGAGTTGGCCATCTATGGTCTGAGAACTCTGCAATCATGACCTCAAGAGAAAATGTTCATCTTTCAAGTTGTTCTTGTCAGAGGTTTTGTTTACAGTGACAAAAAAGCTAACTGGAACAAATTATTACTGAGAAGTGGGGTCATTGCTTTGATTAAATTAATCAAGTAGATCAGAAACTTCTGAAGCTCGTTTTCAGTAAGAATTTTTATTAGTTTAGAGATCCAATTTGGCAAAGCTTTAGAATGTTGTAGGCAGAGTTTAATGGTGATTACAGTGGGAGTTCAGAAGACCCAAACGCCAACAGAAACAGATCATGGCCATGAACTTTCAGAGGGAAATGAGCACTCTATTTGAAATTGGACTACAGGCCACTTGTGTTATATTCTGGCAAAGAACTTGATTATATTCTTCAATGTCCTGAGACTCTGTGTAAGACTGAATTTTAAATCAGTGGACTAACTAAATTTCAAGACAGCACAGCATTCGGTCAGTGGCATAGATATTGCTGGAAACTTTTTAGTCAGCTTTACTGTGAGAAGGAGGAAGAGAAAGCAGAGCTAAAAATTTAAGAAATTTACAGTTTATCCAGAAATATGCATGTAAAGCTGGGATCAAGGAATTTGTGCTTATGGAAGAGATAATAGTCCCTGAAGAGATTCTAGGTACTTTGCACAAACACAATAGAAAATATGACTGAAGAGTATCTCAGGAATTTTCAAGCCCATACACCCTAAGAACGACAAGGTACAAAAGATAATATTTCTTTACAAAGATTTCATAATGTGCCAAATCAGCACATTACAGTGACATAGCAAAATCAACATTTGTAGCAACTCAATTTACAATAATAGCTAAATTATGGAATCAACCCAAATGCACTTTACTAGATGAATGGATCTAAAAGCTGTAATATATATATATATATTATATATATATAATATATATTATATATATATACACACACACATAATATACATACATATGCATACATACATATACACTCATGAATATATATACACCCATACATACACACAAATATATATATATACATACATATACACACACATACATATACATACATACACACACACACACACACAATGGAGTTCTACTCAGCTGTTAGAAACAATGATATTGCAGCCTTCAAAGGCAAAGGAATGGCAATGGAAGAAATCATGCTGAGCGAAGTTAGAAAAACCCAGAGTCTCAAAGGTTGAATGTTTTCCCTCATTTATGGAGGTTAGAGCAAAACCCAAGCTTGTGTGAAAGGTATACAAGTTCCTGTATTTAGATTCACCAAAAGTATAGCATCTCATACTCTAGGGGAACCACAGAAATGTATGGGGGGGGCAGGTAGGGGGAGAGGAGAAGGATGGATAGGGAGGGGATAAAGGAAGACAATCAACAATGTATCCAAGTCTTTACACCTCCCCCACAAAGAAGCCAAATAATACTATGAGATCATTAAATTTTGGAAAATTCACTATATATGTGTGTGTGTGTGTATATATATATATGTATGTATATATTTACACATATACATTTATACCTGTTACAGGGGGAAATATAGAAGAATCAAAAGTCAAGAGTCTGGGGTGTAGGTGATGTTGGGGTGATACTGGATGAGGATCATATGCATATTGTATTGTTACTTTATATATACTTATGATTTTACAACAACTCAACTCCTCAATAAAGAAAACAAAAAAAGAGAGAGAGAGATTTTTGTGACATTCTGCTAGACACGAGGATGTCTTAAAATTTGTTCAGCATGATAAGACACACATCCCCTCAAAGGCCACCTCGGCCTTGATTCCACACACAATGCTTACGTGTTACCTTTTGACATTAGTAACTGAGGAGGATGGTGCTGGAGATGTACAAGAAGAAAGTTCTGGATGTCACTGAGGCTGTGCTGCTATAGGTTCCCATCAGAGTGGTTTCTCTTTCTCATCTTAAAGGAAATGTCCATGGGAACTGTATAAAAATATGTGTATAACATATTTAAAATGCAATGGATATAAATTCAAATATTTTATTTCAAAAATCAATTGGGAGAAAAGATAATCATATAAAGATAGAAGGCATAGTGAATTAGGAACTTGCCCTGCTCTCCTTATAGAAATTCATGACCCAGGGAATCTGCAGCCTTCTCTGCTCTCCTTATAAGGTCACAAGTGCCATTTAAATAATAGCACACTCTTCTCTCCCTATAAGGACAAAAATGCAACTGAACCACGAGCCCACCCTGCTCTCCATATAAGAATGCAAGTCACACTGAAACAACAGCTTGCCCTACTCCCTTTATGATATCATCTTAGGCACTTACATCATCATATTGCCATTTCTGAAAAAAATGGCATGAGATTAAAACCTAAACAAATGATCTGGGAGATATAATTGAATCCATAACACTCACTATTCCTATTTTTCTAATAGATTTTATCCATAGGTATCAACTTTTATCATATTACATCCTACATCAATTTGTACAATCATAGAACTTCCTGGGATTATCAATGAAATGAACATCCTTAGTGGGTCTGTTCTTTTAAATTCCTGATTCCCAATGATCCAGTAATCTTTCACTTGATCCACCTTCTAGAATATTCTACCTGCCAACATCACCATACTGAGGATCAAGCTTCCAATACAAGAAACCTTGGGGGAAGGGGTAGACACACTGTACACAAATCATAGCAACACTATTTCCTTATTACACTGTTGATGTCCTCAGGGTCTATAGTAATTAATAATCCATGTAATACTTGAAGTTGAAACTTTATTTGTTCTTCACTTCATCAATGTTATTACCAATCTGTAGATTTTATTAATCATTTCAAACAACTAGCTTTTGTCTCACTAAGTTCTTCCATTGTTTCTACCTTCGATATAATTAATCTCTGTTCTTTATTAAGTCCTTTTCTTCTCCTTGATTTTGATTTATGTGCTCTCTAAACACTCCCACCACCTAAGATTCCCCAGGTGGTAAAATGATCACTAATTTGTGGCTATTCATTTCTCTTTTAAAAATTTTCTGATTTTCAATGCCTGTATGAGTATTATTTATTTTCTTGAGAGCGTATACCATACATTACCTATAGCCCCCTTTTCCCCCTCCCCATCCTGCCTCCTCTCTCCTCCCCATGCTCCCTTCCCTCCCACCTTCATAACTAGAATTCCCCCAGATCATGTGTTATTCAAACTTTGGTGAATCTGTTATATATACTTGACTTTCTTTCAACTTTTCCTTAGTTTTACTCTAGCTTTCACATATGAGAGAAAACACTGGACCTTTGAGTCTCTGAGTTTGGCTTATTTTGCTAAATATAAGTTTTTCCATTTCCCATCTTTTTAATGACAGAGTATAACTCCATTGTGTGTGAGTGTGTGTGTGTGTGTGTGTGTGTGTGTGGGTGTGTAACAGTTTTTGGATCCATTAATCCAGTGAAGGGTTTCTAGGTTAATTCCATAATTTAGCTATTGTGAATTGTACTGCTATAAAAATTGATGTAGGTGTATAACCGTAATATGCTGATTTTATTTCTTCTCAGAAAATGCCCAGTAGTAGAATAGCTTTGTCTTATGGTGGATCCATACCTAGTTTTTGAGGAGTTTCCATACTGCTTTACACAGAGGTGGTACAAGTCTGTATTCATACCAACAGTATACAAGTGTTCCTTTCTCCCCACGATTACTCCAGCATCTGTTGTTTTTGTTTGCCATTCTGATGGAGTGAGGTGGAATCTGTTGAACAGTTTTTCATATATTTATCAGCCTTCTGTATTTTCTGATAAGTTTCTGTTTTGTTCTTTATCCCATTTATTGATTGGGTGGAATGTATTTTGGTATTAAGTTTTTTGAGTTCTTTGTATATTCTGGACATTAGACCCTGCTGGAAGAACAGTTATCTGTGATTTTCTCCCATTCTGTAGGTTTTCTCTCCATGTTCTTGACTAATTCCTTAGCTGTAGAGAAGCTTTTTAGTTTAATGGTGTTTTACTCATACGCTCTTGGTTTTAATTCTTGTGCTATGGTAGTCTTAAGGAAGTTGGTGCCCAAACCTATGTGATGGACCATTGATCCTAATTTTCTTCCAACAATTGTATGGTAGATGTTATAATTCCTAGGTCCTTGATTCATTTTTATTTTTTTGCAGGGTGATATATAAGAATTTAATTTCATTTTTCTACAAAGGGCTGTCCAGTTTATCCAGGACCATTTGTTGAAAAGACTGTCTTTTCTCCAAATTATATTTTTGCCCCCTTTGTCAAATATCAGATGATTAAAAATTTTTAGATTTGTTTCTGTGACTTCTATACTATTCCACTGGTTTTCATGTCTGTTTTGATACTAATGCCATACTGTTTTTGTTAATATAGCTCTAAAGTATAATTTGAGGTCAGATATTGTGATACCTCCTGCTTCATTTTTTTTTTTTTTTACTTTGGCTATTCTGGGTTACTTATTCTTCCAAATACTTAAGAACTGGCTTTGTATATCCATGAAGAACATCATTGGTATCCTGTTGGGGATTATGTTGAAGTTGTACAACATGTTTGGTAGCCATTCTAATTATGCTGATTCTGCCTAACCAAGAACATGGGATGTCTTTCCACCTTCTCAGGTCTTCAATTCTTTGTTCAATGTTCTATAATTTTCTTTTTTTCTTTTATTTATTTTTTGATGCTGGTGAGCAAATGTGCTATAATTTTCACTGGATAGATCTTTTATTTCCTTTGTTAGATTAATTCCCATATTTTTGAGGTTATTGTGAATGAGATGGATTTCCTGATTTCTTCTTTGGCCAAATCACAGTTGGAGTATAAGAAAACTATTGATTTATGGCTGCTGATCTTGTATACTACAACTTTGCTCAATTCATTTATAAGATGTAAAAATTTTCTGGTGGATCATATCATCATCAAATAGTCATAGTTTGCCTTCATCTTTTCCTATAGATATGATTTTTATTTCCTTCTCTTGCCTGATTGTTCCGGCTAGGATTTCAGACTATACTGAATAAAAGTGGTGAGAGTGGACAACCTTGTCTTGTTCCAGAATTTAGTGGAAATACTTTCATTTTGTGCCATTTAGTATAATGTTGGTTGTGGGTTTTTCAATTCTCAGAGTTTTATTACATCTCTTTTCAGTATATTTCTTTTTGAAACTACTCTTTCAGCTCCCATGAGTCCTCTCTTATATCCTTCCTTAAATCTTCTTTCAATCCTTTGATCATTTTAATAATTAGATTGTTAGGACTTTCCTCTAGGTTTTTATTCAGTTCCCTATCTGTAGATGCCTTGTTTGGGGAGTTTTGGGTTTGAGGAGGTGAGTTGTTTGTCTTTTTGCCTTTTCGAAGGTCTTCTTATTTCTTGAATTGAAGTCAATTCTTTTTCCCCTTATTTTTGTGTGTGAGCCTTTGTGTGAGATTGAATTATTTGTTGAGGATTTTAACTGGATTTGGTGTATGAGTCAGTGTTGGGGAGTGGTCATTTCACTTTGGGACCTTGTTGATGTTGGCAGTTTTTTTTTGTCTTCTCCCTTACTTGGGCTGGGGTACTATCAGGAAAATTGAGTTCAACACCAGGATCACAAAGTTGTGAATTATTATTGAGTTTTATGATTTCCAATACCTCACAAGGTAAGGAAAAGAAATCAATACGATCAGCCAAAGGAAACAATAAACAGCGTTAAACTGGTTACTTTGTTCCTTCTCTAACTATTACAACCTATGAGAGGAACGGTAAGATTAGAAACTACCTCTGGCCACAACATTATTTAACTGTCTGTCTATGTCTGGTTTAAAAGCAAACATGCATTATCAAGTTTGGCATTCGCATCAGAAAAGTTGCACAGTTAATGGTGATGACATGAATTGTGTATACCAATTGGAGCTAGTTGGTGTTAAATTTACAGACACTTGAATGCAGAAGAAATGTGACAGGAAGGCAGAGAGGAACTTTTGATTTGGGAGTGAGAGCAGAAAGAGAAATTTAAGATATTCTGATAAAATAATTTTTTTTAAAAAGAAGAGACTGAGGTAATGATGCAAAAAGAGGGTGAGAGAGAAGAGGAAGAGTTTGGCTGTTGCTGGAAGAGGGGTAGAAGTGGGTAACAGAGAAGCACATCACTGGGAGGCTACATAGCACGAAAACAAAATGTGCTGATCAGATATCCACCTCTGAAGGAAGGGTGAGTACTAAAATCACATTGAAGAAAATGCTCAGAATGAAAAAGGAATTATAGTAAAGTAAGGAAAAGGTAAGAAAGAAAAAGTAAAGAGGGGGAAAAAAAAGTGTGTCTAGTATGACAATGTGTGTTTGTCCATGAAACTTTCAGCTCCACCAGAGGCAAAAAAAAAAAAAAAAAAAAAAAAAAAAAAAAAAAAAAAAAAAAAAAAAAAAAAAAAAAAAAAAAAAAAAAAAAAAGTAAAGGCGAGAATGAAATGAAAGAAAACCAAACATAAGATTTAAAAAAAATTCTTAAAGAAGTCAACAATCAACAACAGCAACCCTAACAACACCACCAAAAAGACTTAATGGCAATTTCCATTGGACTTGCCCTTTTACTCCATGGGGGGTCAAGATCTAGTGACTTCCTGTGGTCGAGGCCTTCTGGACCTTTAATCTGAAACTCTGTGGTCTCCATGAAGTCTAAGGATGGAGGTGTGGAGGGCTGGGCTAGGGCCTAGCTCAGGCTTAGCGGGTTTGCTGGGCAGCAACCGACTCAAGCCACAAGGGGTGGGCCTTCATCCCGTTCCAGTGTGGATTTCCACTGCAAGATCAAGTACAGTTGCAGATCTCCCCTCTGCCGGTCACATGCAAAGTCCATCCAGATTTCCTGGGATTTTGTCCCTGGGGGATATGTTGCTGCTATGACCCTACTGAAGGCACCCAACTAGGGAAGGGAGGAGGAGGAAAGTTGCAGAATCCTTCACTTCTGTGCTCCATTTCTCTCTGGTTTAAATGACCTGAGGGTCAGACCAGCTCCTGCCCTGCTGTTATTACCTTTGGCATCACAGGAGGCTCTGGAGAGGTTAGTGAGGGTGGACCTGAGTCCTTCTGATCAGGGAATCCACACACTGGCTGGTGCACCTTCCCCGTGCATTCAGCTGAAATACAGGGAGCTGACCTGAAGCATTTGCAGTGAATTAGGATAAGCCAGGAGGAGGGCTTCTCTTTGAATTTGAGGTCTTCCACAGCAGTTTCTCACTCTCTGTTTCACAGTATTCCACTCCCCTCCTTGCCTGAAAGGCACGGTAGCTACAGGTGTAAGGGCAGCTCCTGCAGATGCCTGCTTTGTATGTGAACATTTCTAAATGACCAGCACTGGATTCCAGTGAGGTCCACCTTGTGGCCCTGTGGGATCCTTGTTATTCACGATTGGTGTCCAGGAGCTTAAAGCAGAAATTCATCGGCTGCCATTTGCTTGGGTTCCTAATTATTCCTCATTTCTAATGTGTTTTCAATGCTGCCAATGTCCAGGTACTGCTTTAGATGTATCCTGCAAACATTCAAATGTTCTATTTCACTAGGTTCACTTCCTATTTTATTTCCCTTTAAACTTCCTTGACCCACGGTTTATTTAGAAGTGTACTTATTTTCCAAGGTTTTGGAGATTTTCTTTTACCTTTTGGTTTTCTAGTTTGAGTCCTTTGTGGTGAAAGACAATGAGTATGATTTCAATTCTTTTAAATTTGCTAATTTTGCTCTATGGAATGTGGTATGGCTTATATTGATTTATGTGCTTTGGGAAAATTACAATAATCAGTATTCTGTTATTGGGTTAGGTGTACTATGATATCTTATATCCTTTTCTTAGAAGGTGTTAATTTCTATATATTTTCTGCCTAGTCCTGCACTACAATTGTTGACAGACTTGTTCTTTCCCAAAACTAATGCTTTTATCCCTCTTATTTTCCCTCTCACCTCACCCACAAAAATAAACAAGACAACAAATAAATCACAATAATAATAAATTATCCTTACCAAATAGGAACGTAAAACTGGATCAGAGTCAATAATGTGATATTGGCCTCATGCCCTACACTGTTTTGATGCACCTTATCTCTTTGGATGCCAGTCTCTCAGAAGTACTTACATAGATCCCCTGCATGTTACATGTCGTTAGACAATGTACTAGGATGTATTCAGGGTTCTTACTGGGAGCTTCTGGTAGTCATCTGTTCCTCTGTGAGACCTTAACCTTGGGGTCACTTCTGTATTATTTGCTGAAATCAAAGTTGTCCAGACATATTTGTAATTCAGGAGCAGTTGACACCAAGGTTTTGAATTCTTTTTATCATCTACAAATTGTGTACAGTCAGCTTCTGTCCCATCAATCTGTAACTTGTCCCTCAGAGCTCCCATCTTTTGTGGGAACATCTAAGAATCTACCATATGTAGATTAACCATGGCCTCTAAGGCCTCCCACCATTTTTCAAACAGAATAGCTTCACATTTGTCTTTCAGCTATGAGGCAGAAAGGAAAGATGAGTAAGAAAAGCTATGTTTACACAAAAAGTTCTTTCATTAAAACATTATTTAAGGACCATTGTTCTGCATTAATATTTGCTTTTATTCCCAAACCTCAAATGGGCATTTCAAGATAGCTTTCTAATGTTTTTACTCATATCCCAACTTCCTTCTCTGTTTGTTCAGAACCCATGAGCTCTTTACAAAAATCATCTTCATCTTCAACCATTCTTCACAAAACTTTGGTCCTTACTTCATTGAGAAGAGTGAAGCCAGGGATTAGAAATAGATTCAACCTTTCCTGTTTTCAAAGGAACCAGCTTTCTGCTACGCATACTCAATGACCCTGCCCAGAAAACACATGTACTTTCTTACTCTTAAAATCTCAAACTCCAAGTCCTCAGTCTCATCCCAGCATCTATTTCCCTCTTGTATCTTCAATCATTTTCTCCCCAGCCATTCATTTTCAACAAATCTTTCAAACAGACCTACCCCAAACCTCTGTCAACTTTGCTTTCCCTCAGGACACTAATTCATCTCTACTATCACCATCTAACAAATGACCAATCGACCTATGTTCACCACCTCACTTCCTCACTAAGTGCTCACTTCATACATTTTTCAAATTTGGTTACCTTTACCATTGGCCCTCTGTCTGAGTTACTGTTACAAGTGACACTCAGGATACCCTGAAACCCCAAGAATCCTCTCAACACTCATTTGCCTCTCCTGAAGTAAACTCTGTGTCTTCCTGCTTGAACCATGACCTCCCTACACTATCCCACCTGCTTTGGGTCTCCATAGTTTCTGATGAAAAATCTACAGTCATTTGAATTGCTTTCCTCCTACAAGTAGCGTTTCTCACTGATGTCACGTGTTTTATTCTGTCTTTAGTCATAACAGCTCACTGTAAACTTTTATGAGGGGTTCTTTAAAGATTTTTGTCAGAAAACTCTGGTATCTATGATTACTGTTTGTCCTTTTTCATCAATTTGAGAATAGACTGCTTTTTGGTATGAGAGGTTTTCACATTTAAACTTGGACATTTGGATATCATTTTATAAAACTCTTATTTAAATCTTTTATTTCAACCAACTTCTTGTGATGCAGCCTGCAGGAGAGATAAGGCAGTGTATCATTAACTGCCAAGCAGGATTGAAAGTCTGAGTTCCCTATTTAGCCTCCACTGACAACTGAAGAGAGGGTTCCTCATTACAGTTTGACCCAAGTGGGGTCTGAGCTTTCCACTCGGCTCCACTGACATCTTCCTGGCAGGGAGGACTACCTTATTATGTTCATGATATAAATAAACTCCACCACCACCAAGAAGGGCATTGCGTGGCTCAGAGGGCACTATCAGTGACTAGTTGTCCAAGTCCTGACTCCACTAGCCTCCTCTAACAGTTCACAAGTAAAGGGGTTCAGTGCCACACTCAATTGTTTGCATGTAAAATCCAGGCTTCCCACCTTGTGTTTTGATAGTGTGGGTGGGCACAGGGCCATGGATTCCTTCTGTGCTCTTTGGCAGGCACAAAACAGTTATTGTCAAAGTTTTCTGTCTTCCCAGCTGCACCTTTCGTAGTCCTTTAACTTTAGAGAGCAGGAGTTTGTTGGAACATCTTTGATCTGTGACCATCGACATTTTGGGGTTTCTGATTTCATCTCCAAATCTGGCAAAAAGAGAAACCAGCAAATTTATCATTATGTACTTCTTTGGATTCCAAGGTTCCTAGACTATGTGCCTTTTTATATGTTTTAGATACAGTGTTGAGGTCTTCAGTTGTGTTTAGCAGAAAGATCTAGAAAAGGTACATTTACTCCTTCTTCACAAGTAGACAAGTCTGCACCGCCCAGTGTTAAAACGCAAAAACAGGCAAAGCACTGGAAAAAAGGCAGGGATGGGTAAGAGAAGAACCAAGTAAATCTGATATTTTTAAAAATCCTAAGGAAAGAGAAAGCTTCCAAGAGGAGAATCAAGAATCACCACTGAGAGAAGGTCAAGTAAAATAAGAGCTCAATTTCTAAACAATTCTGTGCATGCCGTAAACTGATTGCAAAAGAAGTAATGACAAAAGGAAATATAAAAGACAAAACAAACAAAAATAAAATCAACCTAATAAGGAATGGGTAACATTGTTCTACTCACAAATCCATCCACCTAATTGTGTTCACAATCAGGAATCAGTTGGGTTTGGTTCCAAATTTGTTCTCAACAATTGTAATTATCACCACTATTATAATTACATGATGTTAATTAGGTCATGTATCCAATTACATGTCATTGGGAAAGAGCTATTGCTGCTATGAAATCTAAAGCACAGAGAAAAGATTATTTTTGAAATTTCCATAGAAATAGATGTGGGCACAACTGTATGTGAATGAGAGAATCAGAAAGGTATTTTTTTCAGGGCTGGAGTGGTGTCTCAGTGGTTGGAGTGCTTGCCTGGCAAGTGCAAGGACCTGGGTTCACACCCCAATACCACATGCACAACTAAAAATAAAAATTGACACACACACATACTTTCTCTCTCTCTCTCTTAAAAAATTTTTTTCAAAGGAATTCTGCACTCAGATGACTGGGTATAAGTCTGTAGGTTATCGTATAACTTTAGAGACACCAATGCCAGGGAAACAGTATATGCAATAAGCACTAATCTACTCCAAGAAAGAAATCTGTGTCCACATAAAATATCTAGAGAAAGAAGACCTATGCTTTGAATTTAAAACTGTTTATTTAGAGTATATTTGTATAATTCATGTCATGGTTCCATGCGTGAACCAACTTTTTCAAGTAACCAACCCATAGTGTTAAACTAGAGGATTTCCTTTACACACACAGATTAAACGCCTGCCCCTTGCCATGAAGCTACTGCGTCTAAACAGGTATTATACATTATTCTTCCTTTTGTGTCTCTATATTATCATATTTACTTTCCTATAATGAACATGTATCATCATAACAAAAACAATATTTGTTTTTAATTACCACAAAAATAATTTGGCATGAATGCCTAGGAAAATATAAATATACTTTGCTAAAAATCAACACAGGAAGCTTCTTAAAAAGGGGGAAAGCATCACTGCATAATGTGACTAATACCATTTCATGTCATAAGTTCAGCTTTAAGACATTATAAGATACAAATCCAACTTACATTCCTGTGTCACAGTAATATATAACCAGTGCTGAATGAAATTGCTTAAAGTTTCATATTCACCTATCCTTAACAAGATGACTAAATACTTAAAATGAACAACTCTAGCAGGAAGTAAAATGCAATTTTAGCGTGCCCTGTAGGGCAAAATAAGTGTATATCCACATTCCATTCAAGGGCCCATCCACAAAAATTACACTAAATTTCCAAGCCATACTAAGCTATTAATGTTTGGGTTGTAAAAAGTAATAAATTTAAAATAAAATCCTTAAACTGTGTATTTTCTGAGAACTGACTTTGTGTGTGTGTATGTGTGTGTGTGTGATTAATTCCTTTACTAATATAAAGAAGTACATTTAAGATTTAACCAAACCAGTGATAAGTTAAAAGATGCAATTCTGTGATTCTTAACAAACTAAGCTAGAGAACTGACTTTTTATAGAAATTATATATTTAAAAGCAGACACATCATGATTTCAAGTTCAAGGCCAGCCTCAGCAACTTAGCAAGACCCTAAGGAATTGAGTGTTCCCATACTAAAAATAATAATTATGGGGGCTGGAGTGGTTGCTCAGTGGTTATGGTGCCTACCTGGCATGCAGGAGGATGTGGGTTGGAACCTCAGCACCACATACACAAAGAATTGTCAAAGCAATGAAAGCCACATGAACAACTAAATAAAACTGATTCTCTTTCTCTCACTGTCCCTCTCTCTTTAAAGAAAATAAATAATAATTATGATAACAAAATAAAATGAAAAGGGCTGAGGATGTGGCTCAGTATCTCTGGGTTCAAACCTGGTACACACACAAAAAAACTTTAGCACCTCCCAACAGTGACAAGCTGAGGATCAAGCATTAACCCATGGGCCTCTGGGGGGACATTCCAGATCCCTACAGCAGGATCTAAAATGTGTTCAATTCTTCTAGTACAAAAAGAAAAAAAATGTAGTGACTTGAGGAGACTGAAGATGTCTTATTAGTGCACTCCCTTGCACTTCCTTAGCACCAGATTTACAAAGTAAGAAGGCTGCTCCTCAGTGAAGTGGGTAACTAAGGGAACTGAAATTTAGTACAGGACTTTAAAAAACATACAGACACAGAAAGTCAGAAACTTGAAACAAAAGAAATATGTTAGACACTCACCAGTTTGGTTGCCCACTATGGAAGGTGTGGAGGCTGAAGTACAGGCAAAGAAGACAGAGCAGTCAGTGGATAAAGAAATACAATAAAACAATGTCTTGAGGGAGCATGTGGATTAGAGAGGAAGACTCATCTTAAAAGACACAATCAGTGGGAAAAGCAATTCAGTGAAAAACACCTCCAAACACCTCACTCCTTAGGTGGACAGTTCTTGGGAATGGGATTGCTGGGGCAGAAGACACTCAGGGGTGGCATACAGGAAACATCTACAAGCAATGCCCAGCAGCAAACAGTAACAGGAGATCAGGATCTAAAAAAGGAAGTTACAGTCACCTTCATGATTCCCAGAGTGTGCCTGGGCCACAGTGAATGAAATAGGCACAAAGAAAATTGTACCTGGACCATACAGGTTCCCAGATACAAAAGTTAGAAAGCTCCCATGTTGCTTACACAGCACAATTGGGAAGATGCCTCCAGAGGCCACAGAGGTGCATCTGCACTCCAGGGAACATGCCAGGTGATTTGCATTCTTAGCAGTGAGGGTGAAACCTGTTCAGATTTATTCTCTATGCCCTGGTTTTGATCAGAGGCCAGAGATCCAGACACCCTGCAATAGGGACTGTGATCAAATCTCAAATGACCACAGAGTTCCAAAATTTAGCCAAGACTAAAGTCCAACTATTGGAAATTCTGACTTAGAACTCAGCACCACCCCCACTAGAGTAATGCATAACTTGTCAGCACACCCAGGTCTATCCCACCCTGTACTCAAACACTGGAAACTGAGATCTAGTACATCCAGCTTTGGCACCTAATAACAAGGCCAGTCCACGTCCCAAGGATTACGACGACATAAAGAAAAAAATCCAAAGCTGCCAAAATTTCGGCCAGCTCAGTGGAAACAAGTCCTATGTAGCTCATTAAGATTCCCTTTCTTTTTCTTTCAGTTATCTCATTTTTTCTCCATATTCCCCCCTTTTCACGATTATTTTTTCCACTCTTCTAAATTTGAACTTAATATAAAAATTTTCAAATATGACTTCATTGTGATTATATTTTTTTCCATTTTGTGGGATCTTATATGTGGGGGGTACTCTCATGATATGAATAAGTTTGAAGAAATATATATATTTGTATGTGTATTCATACTATTTTACATGCATTTTAATTTCCTTTCCTTTATTATTTAGCCTTGGTTTGACACAAGTGGGATATAATTATACATGGTTTGAGTTCTTTTGTCATTACATTTGCTTGTTTTTTACACCTTGGTTTTTATCCCTTTTAGTGTCCCTTCCTCAATCTTTTCCCCCACTAAGAGCCAAATTTTCCTGTTCTCTTTTATTATCTTTAATTTCTTTAAAAATTTCTTCTTCATTGTCAACACATATACTACCTTTCTACTTCCTCTTCTATGCTCAGGTTTTTAACTATTTCAATTTTTTCCTTGCTTTTGTATTTTATTTTCTGTTTGTGTAAAAAACTGCAAACCCACTGCATAATAGAATTTTATAGTTTATGAAATTTCTACCCCATTCATGTTGTTATGATTATTAATTTAAAATTTAGTAAACAGCTGTTTTTTTAATGCCTGATTTAACTCATAGTTTTTATTATTGGTGCTGTTAAATGCTGACCACTCTATTCTTGCACAAACTGCAACCAGTATTAGAGATGTCAAAATAGAGGTCAGATATTTATCTTAAGGTTCTATAACTGTTGCTAAATTTAATGCTACTCCTGGCTTCCCCCTTCCTCTAAGAGAGGCTGGAATGTGATAGAGTACGGATCCTGCTACAGAGAAATATGCACAATTCAGCCATGTAGAAGAAAATCTCACCCCACACGTTGTCAAGCCCTACCTAAACCTCAATTACTTCATGACATAGACTTGAGGAGGAAAAAATTTTAAACATCAACCAGGCTCTAAAGGAAGAACAACCAGAGGGGTCCTCATGTCCCACCCCTGGACAGCTATTCATGTATCAAATAGACAGAGAACGATCAGATGGAAAAAAAACACTATATGCAAAGGACGCATACATAAAAGAGGAAAGGAAATCCAATCCATCTCAATTGATGCACAAATTCAACACCATTGAAAACATGAGAAAACAAGCAGATAAATGTTCTCCCCATAGTCACAATCCACCAACAAAGTATCACACAGATCTAGGAGTAAACGAAATTCCAGAAAAATACCAGGAAAATACAGATTATTAAAATTTTCAATGAACTAAAAGATGGTCTAAGGAACAAATTAACAACAAAGGAGATGAAAGACCAGTTCAATAAAGAAATAGAGAGGGAAAAGAAATCAATCAGAGCTCCTAGAAATGAGAGACACAATGAATCAGATTAAAAATCTATTTGGGGGGGCTAGAGCGGTGGCTTGGGGGTTACAATGCTTGCCTGGCATGCGCAAATACACGGGTTCAAACCCCAGCACCCATGTACACAACTAAGTGTCAGAGCAACAAAAACCATGTGAAAAACTCAATAAAAATTGATTCTCTCTGTCTCTGTATCTCTCTCTCTCAATGCCCTACTCTCTTTTAAAAAATAGAGTATCTTAATACTTTAAAAAAATCTATTTGGAAGCATCATCAACAGATTAAATTGTATAAAAAATAGAACATCAGGTCATGAAGACAGAACTTCAGGCCTTGATGTCAGGGTATGCAGATGAACATAAATACTTGGAATGCAATAAAGGGGCAAAAGCAGAACATGATCGAAATATACTCTGGGATAGAATCAAGTAAGCAAATCTTAGAGTCATTGGGATAGACTGGAACAAGGAGATATAGGCTAAAGATATCAAGAACATTTTCAGTGAGATAGTAACAGAAAACTTCCCCTATATCAGAAATAAGAGAAATCAACAAACAGAATCCACAGCAGATTCCAAAGGGACCAGTTTAGAAGAGAAACTAGCCAGGACCCATCACAATCAAAAAGATGAAAATAGGAAATAAGGAAAGGATAGTAAAATCTGTAAGAGATTATGTGAAGAGGCAAACCAGTAAGGCTCACTTCTCAACTCGGACCCTTATATTAAGGATGGTCTGGAATGGGATATTCCAAGTTCTAAAAACAATTGCTGGTCAAGATTGGTAAGCTCTCTTCCAAAACAAATGGGGAAATAAAAACTTTTTCTTGGCAAGTATAAACTAAAAGAATTCAAGACCACCAAGCCAACACATCAATAGATATTCAAAGATAAACTGCACCAGAGGAACCAGAAAATAAACTATACAACTCTCAAATAGATGAAGATAAAAGATACCCATAGACTGAAGGTAAAAGAATGGGAAAAAAACCCATTCAAATAGAGTCCAAAAACAAGCATCAATATTCTTACAGATGAAAAAGAAGTCCATTATATGCTGAAAAAGGAGACAATCCAACAAAAATGTAATGATATATGTATATTTGTATATGTGTGTATATATATATATATATATATACTAATTATGAGTGCACCTAATTACATTTAAAAAAACTTTCTGACATTAAATCAGAGACAACCCAATTCAAAAACACTGGGAGACTTCAAAACATTCTTATTATCAATAGATCATTCAAACATAATACCAATAAAGATATTGGGAACTTAAATAATACTGTTGAATAGACTTAAGAGACAACTGTAGAATATTTCATACAAAAACAGCTGGATTTACCTTCTTTACATCAGCGCTTTGAATCTTCCCAAGTTGACCATATTCAATATAATAGTGTAAGTTTCAGCAAATCCAAAATAAGATTTATATAATCCCATGTATCCTATCAGATTGCAATGAAACTAGAAATCAACAGCAAGAAAATAATTTTTTAAAGAGAAAGGGACAGTGAGAGAAAAAATAATCAATTTTATTTTAGTTCTTCACGCGGCTTTCGTTGCTGTGACACTTTGTTGTATGCATGGTGCTGCGGTTCAAACCTGTGTCCTCACACATGCCAGGCAAGCACCATAACGCCGAGCCACTGCCCCAGCTGAACAGCAAGAAAATTAATAGAAATCACATATAATATGGAGACAGAATAATAGTCTTTAAAAAATGGATCATAAAATAAATGAAAAGTAATACAGAAATTCTTAGAAATAAATAAAACCAGACATACAGCAATCCAAGTCTCTGGACAGTATGAAATTTGTAGCTTTGAGGACTTACATTTAAAAAGCAATAGACCCCAGCCAGGCATGATGGTGCATGATTATAATGCCAGAAAATCAGGAGACTGAGCAGAAGGATCATGAGTTCAAAACCAGTTCCAACAATTTAGGGAGGCTCTAAGCAACTTAGTGAGACCCTGTATTAAAATTAATAAAATAAAATAAGAAATAAAACAGGCTGGAGATGAGACTCCATGTTAAAGCACCCTTATGGTAAATCCCCAGTGTATATATATACACACACACACACACACACACACACACAAATCATACCTATATAAATAAATGTATACTGCACCTTAAGATCTTAGAAAAAGGAAGAGTAAACTAATTCCAAAATCAGTGGAAGAGAGGAAATAATTAAAAAAGAGTCAAAGTTAATGAATTTGAGTATAAAAATAATACATAGGATTAATGACACAAAGATTTCATTTATTCAAAAGATTAAGACAAATTTAGCTGAACTAAGTAGGAGAAAGGGAAGACCCCAATTAACAAAATTACAAGTGAAAAAGAGATATCTTCACAGACACACTAATCCAGAGAATCATTAAAAACTATTTTGAGAAGGGTGGAGCAGTGAGTGGCTCAGCAGTTACAGGGGGTTCAAACCCCGTACACCTTTATGCAAAGAATTGTTGGAGTAACAAAAGCCACGTGTAAAAACTAAATAAAAATTGATTCTCTGTTTTTCTCTCTCTCACTGTCCCTGTCTCTAAAAAATAAACTATTTTTGAAATACTCAAATAAGATAGAATACAATGAAAACTACAGAACACTGAAGAAAAAAATTGAAGAAGACCTTAGAAAATGGAATGACCTCCCATGTTCTTGGATAGGCGGAATTAATATTGTCTGTACGTCCATATTGCCAAAAACACTATACAGTTTCAATGTAATGCCCATTAAAAATATCAATGACATTCTTCATAGAACTATAAAAACACTTCTAACATTCATATGAAATAATGAGAAATGCAGGCTAGCTACATATTCCTGAATTAGAAGAGGAATGATGGAGGAGGCATCACAATATTCTATCTCAAATTATGCTACAAAGCTAAATAAAAAAGAAAACAGATGTAAAGACCAATGGAATAGAATAGAAAACAGAGAGAAACCCACATAGATACTGTTAACTGATACTTAACAAAGTGGCCAAAAACATGCATTGGAGAAAAGCTGTCCTCTTTAACAAATGGTACTGGAAAAAGTGGATACCCATAGGAGAATGAAACTTGACCACTGTCACTTACCCTACACAAGTGTTGACTCAAAATGAATCGAAGATCTAGGAATGAGAACAGAAACTCTGCAGCTGCTGGAAGAATATTGAGGCTTAACATTCCAACATACTGGCACAGATGTGACTCCCTTAAAAAGACCACAAAAGCACAAAAGATAAAAAAGAAGATCCAAGAATCAATAAGAATGTTGGCTTCAAATTAAAAAGCTTCTGCACAGCAAGGGAAAAAAGAGGAGAGAGAGAGAGAATACAAAATGAAAGATCTTTGTTACCTGCTCCTTAAACATGGACTTAATATGGAGAATGTATAAGCAACTCAAAAATTAAACACCTAAAAGACCTAATAACCCAATTAATAAATTGGGAAAAAGAACGGAAGAACTTCTGTAAAGAAACACAAATGACCCCTATGTATGAAAAATGTTCAACATGTCTAGCAATAAGGGAAATGCAAACCAAAGCTAAACTGAGATTTCATCTAATTCCAATCAGAATGGCAATTAAGAACACAAATACAAAATAATACAAAGCTAAATGTTGATAAGGATGTGGGGGAGGAGTTACACTCATCCTTAGTAGGTGCAACTGCTAATTCGTACAGCCACTTTGGAAAGCTGTATGGAAATTCCTCAAAAGAAGAGTAATGCGGCTACCATAAGACCCAGCTCTCCCACTCTTTAGTATATTTCCAAAAGACTTAAAATCAGCATACTGAAGAAATGGAGCACATCAATATGTATAGTATCACAATTCACAATAGCCAAGATATTGGACAGTCCAAGTGCCTGTTAACACATGAATGGATAAAGAAAATGTGGTATATGTACACAATGGAGTTTTACTCAGCCATAACAATGAAATCATGTAATTTGTTGCTTAATAGTTGGAACTGCAGAACATCATGCTAAGTAAAATAAGCCCCACCCAGAAAATCAAGGGTTGAATATTTTCTCTGATATGTGAAAGCTGGTCCAAAAGGAGGGAAAAGTGGGGGGGGCGTGAAGATTCCCTCACAATAGAAGGGAGATCAGTGTGATAGAGGAAGGAGGTGGAAGGGGAGCAGGGGAGAGAGAAGAACAGCAGAATGAATTTGATCAAATTTCGTATGTACACACATATATTAATATACGACAGTGAATTTCATCTTTATTTCCATAATGCATTCATTAAAAAAACACTAAAAAGAAGCAGCAGTAGAGGGAAGGGAACAAAACAGAAGAAGGCAGGAGAGGAGAGAAAGAGGAAGTACTGGGGACTGAATTGGAGCAAGTTATATTTCATGCTTGTACACTTATGTCAAAATGAACCCCAATATTTCATACATCTGTAATGCACTAATAAAAAGAATGACCCCCAAACAAAATAACCGTTCTACCACAAGTTTCATGCAATGTCACACTGAATCTGCTTCAGTTTTATAAAAATAAAGCTAGCAAAATAGAAATCATAACAAAAAAGTGTTTCATCTCCTATGATACAAACTGTAAACCATCAGATTAGTCATTTTTAGCAAATTGGACAGATGTGAATGAGTGAAGACAGCATAGCTGAATTGGTTTCAAAAACACAAAATATTTATATTTTGAGTATTTCAACAACATGTATAGAACTTCGCATGCTATACAACATCTATGCTATTTTTGAATTGGTAATATTTTTAAGTTTTCTGTCAGGTATTTCCTCCAGCATAGTTTAAAATTGTGTATAATATTGTATTCTAAAGAAGACTAAAGATACAAATGTATCAAAATTTGAAATGATGACTACATTTAAAGTAAGATATCTTTTTATTGCCGTTAGGTTTTTTGCAGACTGTTTATGCTTAGTGATATATTATTTACATAAGATATCAGAAAACTCTTTAAAGGTATAAAAGTTAAATAATTTAAGCTTTTCAGAGACATTCAGTCACTGACAAATTGAACCCTAATTTGTTGTCTGGAAGCAGCAGTAGAACATCTATAAACAAAAATGGTAACTATATTACAATAATATTCTATTAATACAAACAAGTGCTGTGCAAGCTTGGGCTTATGGGTTGCAGTTTGCAAACTCTTGATTTAGATCATGTTACAAGAAGTTATTGTCATTCAGCCACTAGTTCACCTTTAGGAGTTGTTTATGCCCCTTCATTGGGAAACATGCAACTGTATAAATGTTTCCCCTTAAAATTTGTACAAAAGGAATTCAGGAATGCACTGCAAATTGTTAAATTCTTGCTTTGATTAATCTGGCGGTACACCTTTGAAGAGTCAAAACATGTATTGACAATAATAAAAAGTGAACAGTAAAGAGTAACTTAAAAATATTTTTCAATCACAAATTTAGTAAAAATTTAGAAAAAAATTGTAGCAGGAGGAAAATCTACTATATTTACAGAATAAACAAACTTCTCCATATATTACTTCCAGTTTCTGGTCTAGTATCCAAAATGCTTGGAGGCCAATACTTCCATTTTTTATAGGAAAAATAAAGAACAATTATTCACAGATCCATCAGATAATAAATAGTTTTTATGCAAGTGGACCTAGTAGACAAATACAAACTATTCCATCAAAATGTAGGCAAATATCCATTCTTCTCAAGAGCATTCTACATAATTCTCCAGGTTAGATCACACGGTAGTTTAAAAAACAAATCCTAAGACACTTAAGGATTGAAATCATATTGGGTATCATAGCAGAACACACAGGCATGAAAGCTGAAATCAATACCAGGAGAAATATCAGAAAATTGATTTAGATCATGTTACAACCAAAAGATCATGATCTAAACAACCAAAAGATCAAAAGAGATAAAAGGAAAATTTGAAAAACTAAAAGACATATGTACAAAGAAATATCACACCAAAACTTGCAGTTTGCAGCCAAAGTAGAGCTTTCTAAAAGGGGATTTTATAGCAATTTTTGCCTATGCTAACAAAGAGGAAAAAAACCTGAAATAAACAACCTAATAACTGGAGGTACCAGAAAAAGTAGAACAAACTAAAGCCAAAGAATGCAGCAAAAACAAAAGATAATAATCAAAGCAGAAATATATGAAAGTGACTGGTAAACCAATATAAAAAATTATCCAAACTCAGAGTTGCTTTATCTAGGAGATAAACAAAAAGAACCAACCTTAAGCCAAACAATCTAAAGAAAAAAGAGGACTCAATTAAAATAAAAAAAAAAGAGTACACACAAAAGTTGATACAGTAAAAATAGAATGGATTTTAAGAACTCCTATGAAGATATCCTAGAATACATGGAAAAATCCCCATATGCAACCAACCTATCAAGACTAAATCTTTAACAGAAAAACCAAACCTACCAACAAGGACCGAGGAGATCGACTCAGTAGTTAAAACAATCTCATCAAACAAAAACCCAGGATTTGATGGCTTCCTTACTGCAATTATCAAACACTTAAACAATACCATTTCCTTTTAAAACTTTTAAAAAAAATAAGGGAGTAAAATATTTGCCAAACGATTTTGCCAGACCAATACTAAAGCCAGATGAAGCTACAAGAAGATGAAAAAATTAAAAACCAATGACCCCAAGGAATATGGAAGCAGAAATGCTCAACAAAATACTAGATTCTTGAATTCAACAGCAAATTAAAGGGTTGCTCACCATGATCAAATGTGCTTTATTCCAGGAATGAAAGGGTAGTTCACATATATAAATCTATATTTGCCATGCACCACACTAGAAAAACGAAGGACAAAAACCATTCAAATCACATCCACAGAATGTGGATGTGTTGAAATCACAAAAGGCGTTCAACAATATTAAACATCCTTTCCTGATTAAAAAAACAACTATAAACAAGCTAGTTATATAAGGAATGAAACTCAGTAAAGAATGCATGACCAAATCCAGCGAACACAATACTCAATAAGGAAAAGTTAAATATTGTCCTCTAAGATTTGGAACAAGCAAAGATCCCCAGTCTCCCTAATCTATCAACACCCTCCTGGAAGGCCTAGCCAGAGCAATTAGGTAGAAAAAGAAGGGTTGAGTGGGGCGAATTCAAGTTGAGGGGAAAATAAAAACTTAAGTTTTTGTTTGTTTTTGTAAAGAGGGACAGAGAGAGAGAGAGAGAGAGAGAGAATAAGTTGTTCTTAATTGCAGATAACAGGATGTAACATAAAAAATACCCTAAAGAGCCCCCTGTAGACAGACTCTTTCTCTCTGACTTCCATTATGCTGTGGTATACAAAATCAACACACAAAAATAAGCGTCTCTACACACTAAAAATGAACTATCTGAAAAAGAAATCAAGAAAATGCTATTTATGATAGATACTAAAATTACTTAAAATCTCCATAATATTCCAATAGCATTTTTCAAGAAAAAAAATCCTAAAAATTATATGGAACCAAAAAAGTCTTCAAATAGCTAAAACAATCTTGAGCGAAAATAATGAAGCTGGACATATCACGCTACTTGATTAAAGCTGTAGTAACAAAGCTATGGAAATCCAAACAGCATGGTACTAACACAGAAATAGACAATAGGCAAATGAAATCAAATATAGTGGCTGAGGACGTGGTGTCTTTGGGTGGGAGCTGATGTGTGGCAGCTGCCAGGACAGGGAGGACAGCAGGGTCTTCCAGGGCCAGAGAAGGCTGCAGATCCGAAAGCTATGCCAGCGTGAGACCCAGAGCCTCCGACGAGGGCCCTGCGTGCCTGCTCAGAGCAGTTGACGCAGACTCACCTGGTCCCAGGGCGCAGACAGAGACCCTGCAGTCCTGCAGGCTGCCCAGCTGGGACTAGGAGTCCAACGGATTGGGGGGAGGGGGCAATGACAACGGTTGGCTGCCACCGGTGGAGGCAACGGCCACTGGGGTGGGGAGGAATGGTAGGTGGCAATGGAGGGGGGGGGGTGTCAGTGGCGGCCGTGATTTGGAATAGTCAGTGACCATAGGGGCGGGCAGTCAGCCGTCATGGGGCAGGGCCAGCAGGAATGGAGCTCTGGGTCTCAGTTCTGCCAAAGAGAACCTGTAGAGGACCACACTGAATCTGGCCTGTTGGAAGTTCTCACCAGCCTTTGATACACTGGCCTGTACACATAATATGAAAAAGCTGCTCTCAACTCTCCCCCAATCTTTAAAAAGAAAACTTTTGCTACATCTGGACATTCTAGATGTAAAGAGGTGACTGACATATGATGGAGTTAGAAAATAACACATCTTGTAATTAGCCCTTTGCTTTAAAAATAATCAGAAATGTCTTCTGGAAGTGACTTTTAGATGGAGTTGTTGGACCACAACATTTGTGCTTTTTGTTGTTGTTGTTGTTGTTGTTTGTTTGTTACTTCACAGGAATGGTTGCCATGTAGGGGAAAGGAATTGTTAAGCCTGATGTCTTGGAGAGCATGCTGAAGTGCCACTGAACCAGCAGCCCACCCTGCGGTCCTTCTAAGGATGCAATTCACACAGAAACAGCTGGGCCTACTCCCTTTATGACCTCATTTTAGGTAATCACATCATACTGTTGCCAATTCTGGGAAAAAATGTGTGAGATTAGAACCTAAACAAATGCTCTTGGAGATATAATTTAACCCATTGCTATTTTTCTAAGAGTTTTAATCTATCGGGGTTGACTTCTGTCTTATGACATTTCTACATCAATCCAGAAAATCATGACTTCCTGGGATTGTCAGTGAATTGCAGATCCTAGTGGGTCTTTTAAATTCCTAATTCCCAGTGACCCGGTAATCTTCACTCTTCCACCTCTTAATCATTCCACCTGCCAATATCACCACACTGAGGACTAAGCTTCCAATAGATGAAACTTGGGGGGTCACACTGAACACAAAGCATAGTAACACTCTTATTACACTATTGATTCTTCAGGGTCTGCAGTAATTAATACTCCATGTAACACTTGATATTGAAAATGTGTCTATTCTTTCTTTAATCAATAGTATTACAAATGTGTGGGTTTTATGAATCATTTCAAACAACCAGCTCTTTTTCTCATTGATCCGATTTCTTCCATTGTTTCTATTTCTTTTATAATTTCTGCTCTTTGTTAAGTACTTTTTTCTATTCAATTTTAGATTATTTGCTCTCTAACCACGCTCCATAATCCAAGATTTCCCTGGTGGTAAACTGTTCACATATGAAGATACCATAATGAATCTCATCATCACGCACATCAATAAGACACTAATCTCCTTCAAAAAACAA
This sequence comes from Aplodontia rufa, assembly GCA_004027875.1. Taxonomy (NCBI): domain Eukaryota; kingdom Metazoa; phylum Chordata; class Mammalia; order Rodentia; family Aplodontiidae; genus Aplodontia; species Aplodontia rufa. Next base: position 44,562 of record PVKS010004093.1, read on the forward strand.
AACCTATTAGCAAATAACAAAGATCAGTAGGGTCGAAAGAATGGAACAGAGGGTGGGGAAGAAGGGGAAAGGGGAAATGCTGGGGACTGAATTAGTACAAGTTATACTCCATGCATTTAAAAATATCTCATTGTATATTCTACTATCACATATATTTTTAAAGAACCAATAAAAATAAATGAATAAACAATTGTGGTGGGGTGGTGTAGCTCAATCATTAAGCACCCTGACTTCAAATTTCAGTATCAAAATATATATATGTGTTCTTAAAATATGTTTTATTATGAGCACTTCTTAGTAATAGATTTTGATATTGAGTTATTTTAGCATTCATCTATGAATCATGTTTATCCCTTTAAACTTTGAAAACAATGAAATAGAGACTTTTGTTTCTGACAAACCTTATGTAAATATTATTAAGTTTCCTAAATCTGCCCTAATTTTTAACTGTTCTTACAGATATCATCCTCGTAGATTATTTAACTGAATGAAGCTGTTTAAATCTTTCTGTATTTAAAATAACAAACTGTCATAGAAATTGAAAACAAAGATTGTAAACTTGGCAATGGATCCAGATCATCTTAGAACACTTGTTTGTAGAATGTAAAATTTACCTCATAACTATTATGGATCTGAAAAATAATACAGGAATATCAAGTAAAGTCCAACTGAGGTGGTCACCTGTTGTTAAAGTGTACAATAATTGAACAAAATAATTTTATTTATTAGATATTTAAAGATAAATGATGGGGAATAACTAAAAATAAAACAAAATAACAAAATTACTATAATGTAATTTTAATTCCTATTATGCCTTCTTTTGAAATAAAGGAATAATTAGAATCCTCAGTGTAAGACTCTTAGGCATCTTTTAAAAAGCGTGGTTGGTTGTGTCTTCATTTTTTTATCTTTTTGGTTTTACAGTTCCTAAAATATGGGAAACATTCATACATCAAGACATTGAACATATGTTTAGATAGACCTAAAAAACTCTTTGCTCTCAAGAAAAGTCCAGTTTACTAGAGAAAAAAGACAAATTCCAGACATAGAAGGTCATTTAACACTTGTTCACTCTGGTTATTTAAAGTGTGCCTCTCACAAGAGATGTCACTAGCCTGTCTCATGGAAGTTGGAAACAGAAATCAGAGAAAGGTGGCCCAACACTCACAGTTGTTCTCTGTAGAAATACACAACAGTACACAGTGGGCATAGAAGAAGAGTATTTCAGAGAGAAAGAATGCAATCTAAGTTTTCTGTAGAAGTACAAGGAAACACATGGTCTTTTGTTCTGGATAATGGGGCAAATAATGTGATATTATCTTCATTCTAGAAAAGTTACTCTAGCAACACTGCTGAATATGGCCTTCAAGAAAGAAACAGGAAACAGAGTCCAACTGGGTCTGTGTAACTTGAAGAGGAACTAAAAAGAATATGAAAACCAGGGATAGTTGGAAAGGAGAAGAGAGAATGTTGTAGAAGAAGATCCAGTGGCCTGTGATGCAGGTGAGATAAGAGAAGAAAAAGTGGAAGGTAAGATTCTGATTCTGGTTGGCTCAACACAGTATATGGTGGTTGCCTTCACTGAATTGATATAGATATATTCTGAGGTTCTTGGAAGGTGGCAAATGTTGAGTTTAATTTAAAGCACACTGCACTTAGAGGATATGTAAATGTATTGTTGTAAAGTCAAGAAGAATGATGTGGCCTAGTGGCATAAATCTGGTAGTTAAACCATAATCTTTGCAGCCAGTTATTCAGCTGAGGTACCTGAGTGACATTATCAAATGAAAAAAAGAGTGGGCAAATGTCAGAAGCTTAGATGGCATGCATATTTATATATGGGAAAGAAGCATCTACGAAGAGCATGAACAAAGGAGGCTCTTTTGCACCCTTTAGAAACTGCTTCTCTAAGTAAATGAACATGGTCAGCTCCACAGATTTCCTTGGAAACATATCTTTTGATTTAAGTAAGCTGTTATTGCTCAAAACATTTGATTAGGTCCTCTTTCATCTTACCTCAGACCAGAAGCATTTTTTTAAATATCTCCAATGGTGGTGAAGCTTTATCCTTGACAATAAGTGTGTTCTCTTAGAAAGAGCTCAAATGTCAAGGAGATCTAACTACCTAGCAATGATCTTTATTTTCTGTCAAGTGTGTTACAAGCTCTCTCTGGAGAAGAGTACAACGTGATGAGTTTAAAAAAAAAAACCCTATTGTAATTATCTTCTTAAAATATCATATATTCCCCTAAAGGAACTTATCTGAAAGATATTTTAATAAGAAACTTTATAATGTATTTTATAAAAATACAGTCAAACCTTACACATTGCTACCTGAAGTAATCTGACCTACAAATAATATGACTGAATCTACACAATTTAGTGTGACGTCTGTCTTTCATACAAACCTATCAACTATCTTATTGAGATTAATGACTCAAGGTAAATGCAGGACTTGCTTTAAACTTTCCTTGAAATTCTTACTTGCCCTTACATTTTTAGACCTTGCTATATTGCTTTTGCACTACTGGGTAATCTTAATTTGTATGAGAAGACATTGAGAAGTGTATTTGTTACCTGTTCTATTATTTAGTCGCCCTTGACAATCTGTTTACTTATTTTTATATTAAATTCTCCACATTAGTATAACTTAAAGACATTTAAAACATAATTCATGGTCAATCTAATAGGTATTTATTTAATTTAGAAACACTAAATTGCATTGATCACCATTATATACCCAGATTCCAGTGAACTGTGGTTAATGATAAGGTTAAATTAGAATGAATTATGGCTTCTACCCTTCTACCCTGTTGTTTATGGCTCATAAACAACAATATGATACTGGTAGTACTAGATGGAAAGTCTCTAAAACTGTAAATAAACTAGAGTATAAGCCACTATTTTCCCACCTGTCGTAATAAAGAGTTTTATGGATAATATCTGGGATTCTTGGCATTCAAAATATTAGATCTGACCTGTGGTCCTAGCTCTTCAACCTGATACCCCTAGTGCAGAGTTCAGATAATTCTGCTGCTATTATGAAAATCCAGTACATCCAAAAGTTGGTATTCTTAACCCTAAATAAATGTAAAAATGATTTATAGAAAGAAGTATCTATTCCACTTTTGATTTGAGTCTTTATTATCATTTTTTCCATGAAAGGGCTGATTGAAAATAATTTATTAAATATTAAATACATTTAAGTATAAGATTTCAAAGAGTATGACCAGTGATCCTACCACAAAACTTGGGATGATGTGTTCTCTAGTCTGTACTTGGAAATGTTCAAATAAAACTTGTTAAATCCTTTAAAGAAAGATTGAACTAGTTTAGGCTCCTACCAACTGTGTGATGTGATGTGATCCCTCCACAGATAACTCTAGACTGAACCTGTTAGTATTCCATTCAGCATCCACATTCTCTCCAAAACCCAGTGCCAGACTAATCTTTTACATTAGTTAACAGTGGTGCTTAAACACAGTGAACTCGTAGTGTCTAATTCATCTAGTTAGCCCTAGAGAGGTGGAAATGATGGGGAGGTGTGATGGAATTCTACAGTGCTTCCAACTCTCTCCCTTTCCAAAAAGAAAGAAAGGAAATACAAGGAGATGATAGAATTCTGGTGGAAGTTACTGGAAAGGTGTATTTTATCTTGATTCTGAATACCTGGTTGTGACAAATCTTCAGTTGTTGGTCCCTTCCGCTGCACATTTACACACGTTTTTGTACTTCATGGCTTGAGTCTCCTTGTCCTTTTTTCTACCTGTAAGTACTAGATGTTATTTCACAATCTATTCTAGAGATTAGGCAATAGAATATTCTATCAGTTACTCCATAGTCCCCTAAAAGTTTCTGTTATTCAAAAAACATGCCACAACCACACACTTTAATCAGAGGCACAGCCTTTCCTCTGCCCAACCCTTGACCGGCCACACAGTCATAAGAGTCAACTATTAAGTCACATTAATACTATCAAAGTGCCGCCTCAACATAGTCACAGAACAAAATGCTATGATTGAAAGCATACTGTCAACACTCATACAGAAGCGACAATAAGAATAAAACTCTGGGATGAAAAAGTGTTTGGTGCTTCTAAGTTGACGCCAATGAGGTCACACTGAAAAATGAACAAAGACAGTGAATGCCTCTCACATTTATACTTGCAGGGAACATAATTTTTAGAACACTGAATTGCAGACGTAAATGATTTCATTGGTAGCATATTGGTGGTTATTCAGGTCAAATGATTTTAGTCCTTTGGTAATAGCATAGCAAACACAGGATTTTATAAAAGAAGAAAAATTAGATGTGAAGGCATTAAAAAATTTTGAGCTTAAATAATATGCCCGATATTGTGTATTATGGTTTGAATGTGAAGTGTCCCCCAAAAGTTTATGCATTTAAAGTTCAGGAAGGCTGAGGTGTAATGACTGGGTTATGGGAGTCATAGCCCAATCATCCAATAGGCCGATAGGCTGTGGCTGGAGGAGACGGGTCACTGGGGTCATTCCTTTGGGGTAGATAATTTGTATGTGGCATGGAGCTTCTCTCTGCTCCTTGGAGCCATGCCTTATGCCATGATATTCAGCTTTACCTCAAGCCCTGAGGAATGGAGCTGACCTTCTACGGACCAAGACCTCTGAAACTATGAGCCCTAAAATAAATTTCTCCTCCTAAAATTGTTCTTGTCCGATCTTTTAAGTCGCAGCAGTGAAAAGCTGATTAAAATTTAGTTAGTAAATTTTAGTAAAATTTCTGCATTTTAAGAGCAGAATAATGTAACTAGGTGGTCCTCAGACACACATAGTGATTATACCAAGGTAATACAACAGTTAGTAGTTGGTCTAGCTTTTTATTGAGTTCACTATTGTAGTTACTTTTAGAACAAGTCTTTTGGTTTTGAATTGGTCCCTTGAATTTTGTGGTTACTGAACCTCAAGTTTATAATTATCTTTCTGTGATCAATAATTCCCCTGCCTTTAGCCCCAGGCGACATACTGTCTGTTGCAACCCCGATTCCATGAAGCCCTAACATCATCCTGGACTCTGACTGGATGCATATCAGTTGGAGGAGTAGGTTGTGCTTGGCAAAACTCCTGAATTTTCAAAGATTTTAAAAGAATTTTTTTATCTCTCTCAAAACACAGGCTCAGTAGGAGTTGATGGTGGAGCTCATAACTATGTGAGGACTCAAGAGAACCCAGAATTTCTAGCTCCAATAAAGCCTCCATGAACACTACAGTAGGCAGAAAGAGTGCTGGTGCTCCCATCTAATTCTATACTCATCCCTCTGCTAATCACAGGACAAGGAAGTCAACGACCATGTTTGAGTTCGAGTAAGGATATGCAGTCCTGCCAAACCCATAAGGAAGAGGACAAACCTTAAACTGTGGACAGTCCTATCAGTGTCACACCCCATCTACAAGCCATTAAAACCACCAGCGCCTCCGCTGTGCACACATGTGTAAACTCATGCACTCTCTTACTTCTTACTTTCCTCTGTCATCTAGGGACTAAGGAATCAGATGTACAGATGCTTATCTCATGTCTTTCAACAGACCACGAGGTACAAAGAATCTGCATTTCACAGTTTAGCAATTTGAGACATATAGAGCTCCAGTTCCTTGCACAAAATCACACAACTGTAGGGCTTAAACCACAGCAAGTTTCCAATTTCTACAAGAAAATCTTGAATTCTTCAATATGCTGTGCATCTTCCACTAAGACTTTCTCTTTTATCATTCTGTCCCTTCATTTCTTATTGCCTTCAGCTCTCACACCCTACTACACAAGCATAAGCGTACTTTATGCCTTTACTCACATACGTTTTTGAACTATTCTTCCCTACCCTGCTCATAAACACTAATTAGACTTTCAGTTTGCAGTTCATAAATTTATAACCCTCTAAAGACTTTTCTGATTTTTTAGTCCTACACAGAATTTATACAAGCTATCCATTCTTTACATTGTACCCTGTGCATACTTTTATCAAAATATTTTATTGCTTACCATCTTTTACTATTAAATTCAAGGTGCTTTGGGGATAACACTTCCTCATTTTAAAGAACTCCTTGTTCACTTATAAGTGAGCATCTCTGTGTCTGTGTCAATGACTAGTGAATGCATTTTTAATAACTACTGAGAAATACAGAGTAAACATGCAGCAGTGATAAGGCATAACTCTGGAGCCAGATTCTCTCAATTGATATCATACCTCCATTATTACCATTGCCTGACGTTTTCCAAATTATATTCTCTGTGTTTCAGTTTCTTCACTTGTAAAAATAAAATAATCATGCAATCTTTCAATTGTTCTGCTAAGGTTATTTGAGGATTAGAAGGAACATATATAAAAGATTTGAAAACATATTTATTTTAGTAGTATTAGTAAGTACTAGGTATATTTATTATGGTAGTAGTAGCAGTACTACAACAGAGATAGTCCTGACATCTCTCTCTAATATGGGAGTCATTATAAATCTGTTTTTAGATAAAATTTATTTCAGATGTCAGTAAGCCAAAGTTGTAGCGAATCAGGTAAATAATTACAATTACATTGCTAAATTAATGTATTCAGAAGATATTGTAGATGGCATTGAATATTGAACCTGGGTCCTCATGCATGCCAGGCAAGCACATTACCGCTGAGCCACCTCTCCAGCTAAAAGTTAATCTTTTATACCCACAAATTGGGTGGATGAGATAAATGTTTCCTAATTTTCTCATGTGGAATTAATTATTCCTCTTGTAAAATAAATCCTTATACCTGGATATGATAGAATTAAAAATCATTGCTAGTTAAAAAGCTATAAGTTTAGAAATTTAGAATTTTCTCACCATCCATTGTAGCTGTAGAATACTAAATAGCCTTAAAAGACAAAAAAAAAATTTAATGAAAGAGAGTTACTCAGTTGGAAATATCATTCTTTCTTAACATTAAGGTATTCTTCCTAAAATATGTTTCAAAGCAACTACCCATAAGTGTGATCCTCTTAATTAAACAGAAAAATATTACTGCATCAAAAATTTGCAAGTTATAAAACAAGGGAAAATACCAGGAAATCCTCCTTTCCTTTTCATTTGACTTATCTCTTAAGTTCAGATAATTGTTAAAATTGGATTTGATATATATTATTCAAATATCTGCCTTTATAAAATCCTGACCCTACAAAAGGAATTCTGAGTGCTAATGCTTAATATCGCTCTACAATTAAACTCATTTCATCGGAATTTGAAATGAGCATCAGGATTGAGACAAAGTTCATTTTATTATGAAATAAATATTTCATGATCTACTCATAACTAACTTGAACTAAATCTTATCTAATTTTCATGTATAATGAAACTAGAATTTAAAAAAATGATGTAAATTCCTTGCTAAAGAATTTGAAGGGATTAAAATCCAAAGGTAAGAAATCAATAAATTAATGAAATCCTCTTTTGGTGTCCAATTACTAATGCAAATGCATTAAATACATTTAAGAAAGCAGTTCTTGCTTTTTTGGTGTGAAGTTTACATAACACCCTATTAAGGTCTGCATAATTTGTAAGCATTTTCCAAATGATTTCTTTTATTTCATATATTACAGATATAGATGAATTTTTCTTAAGGAAAGCTTTAATATTTTCTTTCCTTTCTGTTTAATGTAAAGGGAAAACCAAAATGTACCATGGTGGATACTTTATTTGAGGGAAAAGAGCTAAATACAACATATGGGACTTGATTCATTTGAGAAGTATGCATTGGCATTGTGACTGTTACATTAAGGAAACTTTGGATTTCACAGCTAGACATTCCAATAATATGGAAGAGACTATTTTAGGAAAACTGTCACCTTCAAATACATTCAACTGTTTACAGATGCTACTCAGAACAATTTGAGTTTTTTTCAGTCAAAAGGTACCCAAAAATTCAATACCAGAAATCAAACCTGAATTTTTGAATAGTGATGACTTGTAAAGATAACACTCAGTTGCTCATTTCCCTGAGCAAAGGTAAAATTTCAAGATGCCATATATTAAATTTAAATTTAAAATTTAAAATTTTAATTGCCATATATAACTTGCAATTCCAGTTATATATGAAGCCTTTCCTAATCCCTGAAGTCATAAATGATATCATGATTACATAGTTTCCAATAGGCCATTGGATTTCTTTTGCATACCTCTTACTTAATTAACATTGTGGTATGTACCTAGGTGTAACCCATCTTACGTTGCCTTGGGTATTATATTGTACTTCCTTAAAGACAAGGAGCAGAGTTCATCATTTTCAAACCTCATGGCATGTGGCAGGGTCCTACCTACAGTGAAAACTCAAAAAATTTCTGGCATCAAAGACTGATAGAAGAAAAATAAATATGAAAACCTCAGAATTCAGACTGCTGCCTTGGGAAAAACTCCCTGGTAATAATACTCCACATTTGGAGTAGGTTTTGAAGCAAAATACCTTCTTGACTAGGAGGAATCCAGACCGAAAAGTACTGCCATTGACTTTGAAGTACTCTTCTCCCCCCTCTCCACCTCCCCCAGACCCCGTGCTGCCTCTCTGTATTTCTTTTTTTATTAAGAAATTTAGTTATTGTACAATCAAAAAATGGATCCAAAGTAACAATATGATATGCATATATTCTTAAATCAGATTTACCCCCTAGATCCCTCTCCTACTCTCCCTCCCTTTCGCCTACACCCCTGCCCCTTCCCTCTCCTGCCTCTCTGTATTTCTACAGAATTGACTAAGAGCTTTTCTTTTTACAAACTACAAATAAACAAACCACTCTTCCTACCACAAAGGTCTTGTATGTTGAAAAGATGGGAAGGCAAGTTGTAAAAAATCAGAATATATAAATTTTGATAAGGTTTCTGGATGAGTTTAAAGTCCCTCTTCTCCATTCTCTGTAGGGCTACCATCCTAGAATTCCATTCTAAATAAAAGGGTCATGTGGAGGACTGAATGGATGCAGATTACCTAGAAGTAATTCACTTAGCAATGGATTGTTGTGACCTTGGTCAACAGTATAAACCTTCATAGTATTTAGGCAGAGTTATATCCCTGACACACGCATTGATGTATAAGCATACATCACTGGAGTGACATGCAGCCTTTGTGGCCCTCATGTCAATGTTCCTCTTGACCATAAATAATGAAGAACAAGCCCATTGGAGCAGATATAGCAAGAACCAATGGGAAAAGAACCAGATAATCTTAAACTTGATTATGTCAAATTCAAAAATATTCTCATTTAAACATAAAAGTTTAAGTGAGAATACTTCAATGAGACCCCAAAGTATGACATTAAAATAGTAGCAATATGAACCTTGATTTCAAATATGAATGAGATTTTTGCTACATTATCCCTATAATTTACTTAAGTTACTTGAAACTTAAGTAAAACTTCAGAACACTTTTTTTTTCAGTTTCTGAGATTAAAAAATCTGTTCAAGTCAGCCAAATAAGTAGTCAAGAAAACAGAAGCGGGGCTGGAGTGGTGGCTCAAAGGTAAAGCAATTGCCTGGCACACTCAAGGACCTGGGTTTGAACCACAGCACCACATATGCAACTAAGTGGAGGAAAAAAAAAAGATGAAAAAATAAAATTGATTCTCTCTCATTCTCTTTCTTTCTTAAAAAAAAAAAAAAGAGGAAGAAAAAAAGAAACAGAAGGAAATTTAAATATATTGACTACTACTCTCCAGAGACTCCGGTAGGTGCTTTGAAATGCCACCAATCCTGACAAGGACCCTTTGAGACCAGCAATACAAATGCATTTTACAGATGAGAAAGCTAAAGATCTATGGAGTCAGCAAACTGAGGAAAAATGTAAACTAAACAGCAAGATTGTAAAACAAGTCTAAATGCTCTGAAATCCACACTCTCTATTAGTGCTATTTATCACAGATTTGCAAATGATGGTCCCTAGGCCAAATCCAATCTTCTTAGCCTATGAGCTAAGAATGCTTTTACAGTTTTAAGTGATTTTTATATACAAAAGTATTAAATTTCCTGTTACATAACATTATATGAAATCAAGATCTAATGTCCATAAATAAAATTTTATGGGAATATTCCTTTAAGTGTTCTTCATGTTTCTTTTCCACACCACAACATCAGAGCTGAATAGTTGGAACAGAGATTGCATGGGGTGAAAGGCTGAATGTGTGTATTTGAACCATTCTGAGAATGCTTGCAGACACCAGTTGCATGTTGTTGTTTCCTTCTTAATCTTATTTTGTGCCTGTAGATGTGATCTAAATATAAAGTGGAGCCACAGGAAAAATAAAATGAAGGAAGTGTTATTCCAAAGATGCTGATTAAACAGCAGTAATGCATCAGATACAATCACTCACTCTGCATTTTCCTTTCCACACAATTTAGAGTTCATTGGTTTGAAAGCTTCCTTGAAGCTTCGCAGCACTTAATACATGCATGCATTAAACCTCTCAAGTTTACTTGGCCTGAGTGTTGTGAAAAAGATCGTGGAGGCAATTTATCACATAAGAATTTGTCACTGATTCACTCTTTTTTTAGATGTGCTGTGGAGCAGAAAAGTGAAGTGGACAGTGACAACTCTTGACAGGGTATTTTGCTACAGTAAGGATGATGGTACTAAAACCATGTGTGTTCTGTACCCAGCTTGTCCCTTCCTGAGGCCCAGCCTCATACCCAACCCACCCATAGCAACCAAATCTTATAAAGCTTGAAGCTTTTACAATATGAGGGGACTGCTGTAAGAAAAAAAATACAAAGATACAAATGCAAAATTAAACACATTATTTTAGAAGGAACTGAGGCAAGTGAAAAATCTCTGTAATTTAAAATTAATTAGCGCCAGGAAGATCTTTTATTTATTTATTTATTTTATTGATTCATTTTCTATTAACAGGAAAGAGAGAGGGTGGCCATATTTGTCAATAAGCTCACAATGAAAAAAAACATCAATTTTATTGATTCAATCATAAAGCAAAGTTTCCGTATTTCAGCAGCATCCTGAATTAAGAAAGTACTTATTTTGGAATATTTTTTTTCAGAAAAGCATCCAAATGAGGAACAAACAACTATACTAGCTCCCAGAAGAGATGGCTATGGAAGTGTGATTCTTCCCAGTTTCACTTCAGTCCACTCCTGCTTTGCTCTTTCTCTCGGTTCTTTTTGAGGTTTAAACTCAGAACTCAGAACTGAGACGGCTGCATGCTCTCTTCAGAGCTCACTGTGTGTCCAAAGCTTCAGAAGAGCTTCCTCAGCAGCCTGATTCCACAAACCCACTCAGGACAATTTCCACCAACACTTGGTGTCCTCTTTTCTTTACTGCTTTTCAATTTTTCCCTCACTGTTTTCAAATTAATTCCAGATTTCTTCCAAATACAAGATTCATTCGTGAGGAGTAGTTTGCTAAACTTTAAGGACTGGAGCCAGGATGAAACAGGAGGATAAGTGGACCAGATGGAAGGAAAGGAAGAGTTAGTCGGGGCCTGGGTTGAAGCCAGATCTGAAAAAGCAACAGAGTTGGAAGGTCTGAAGTAAAAGGACCAATGATGATCCTACTGAGAGAAGTGGTCAAGTTACCACCAGGAAAAAGGATGAAAGTTTTCGCTGCCTATAATTCCTTTGAGCCAAGCAAATACTTTCAAACGTCAAAGGGAAGCATGGAATAAATGGAAAAAAGGAAAGAAAATGGGCTGAAAGCATGAGAATATCTCTACTTACCAGCTGTTTAAGTTCCCCCAAATCAAGTTTATTTTTAAAAGAATCTATAAGACATAAAGAATTATTCCTCCCAGAGATGGGCATTATCAGTAAGCAAGAGTCAAAGCATTTGAAAGGCTTGGTACCATTCCTCATTCAACCATATTAGAGGGAATCAAGCACCATCAACTTCAGAATATTACTTTACTTTAAGAAACTGTACAACCACCGTTACTTGGGATTTCCAAGGTTTCTTATATTCTTCCTGAGTCCCAAGCAAAGAGCCTGCTTTAGTTGTCCTGGAGACTAGCCAAGCCTTTCTGAGTCTGGATCCATGCTGAGTATTTTCCATTTGCACACCCACTTACACTCTGTCTTGACTCTCTCAAACCACTAGTAGCAATCAGCAGGAGACCTAGAAGAGGGAGGAAAAAGACTCCAGTACTTATTTCCCCAGATCTCTTGTTGCCAGTCCTATTCCACCATCTACAGCTTCTCTGGGTGTTTCTTCTCTGGATTGTGCCTCTGGCTGCTCCATTTCTTTGTGGGATCCAAGAAGGACACTCTTTTTTTTTCCTTCTCCTCTTCAACCTCAAGGCAGGTAATGATTTCCTAAACTGCTATTCTCTGGACACCTCCCTCAGTATTCATGGTTTCTTTTAAATAGTGCCTTCATTTCCCATGATAATCTTTGAAAGAGATCCTTCATTAAATTATCTTCATTCAAACCATCTGAATTAAATTCCTTTAGCTAAGAGCCTCCTAGTGCAGACTCCACGTCTGAGAGCTGGGGATGTTTATAGTCTGTGGTTAGCAAAATTGTATCTAGGTAACTGTGTCCATAATGAAATGACTTTGTAAACTAACCCATCAGTATTTATTAGAAACAGTTCCCTTCTTTCTCCAATTCAAGATTTTAAAAAGAACAACAAACAAACAAAAAAAAATGACATTCAATAGAGTCATGAAAAAAGAAATAGGACAGTCTTGTATAGAGTCAGATCAATGCTGACCAGATATTCCAGCCACATTTTATCTTGTAAGAATATGGTTATATTTTATATTCAGTGACACAATAGCATACCACCTTCATCATACACCATGCATAAAAATAATCTGGTTTCCACTGACTTCACTGTATACATCACTATATTTTAGACTTGACAGTCAACTCTGTTTATTTATCTTTCAATTGAATGAAATTATTCCAAATATCATAGTTGTGGAAATAATTGATATAAACATCAAAAATCTTATTTTAACATCAATCCTTGTTTGAAAATTCATTTACATTTCATGGAAAGGAAGACTTTAATAACTAATTCTTGCCAGTACCATAAATATTAGGAAATAAGAAATGTTAAAAAGTTAAAAAAGAAAAGATGCACTCACAGAGTTATAATTTATAATTAGGATATGTCATGTGTTAGATCTGAAATGTTCCTCCAAGAGCTTGTGCTTTGAAAGCATGGTCTCTAATGCAGCAAGGTTCGGAGGTGACACTTTTAGGCATTGATTAGACCATGAGGGCTCTGACCTCGTCTGTGGACTAATCTGTCTAATGGATTAATCCACTGATAGATGAATGGGCTACTGGGGGAGGCTACTTTGAGGAAATAGGTCATGGGGGGATACCCTGAAGGATTTTATTGGTGCCTCTGCCTCCCCCTCTGTTTCCCCCTCTTTTTCCCCTCTTTTCCTCTCTCTCTCTCTTCCCCACACCTTCCTGGCTGCCATTGGAGCCATTAGCTAAACAACTTTCCTCCCACCACACCCTTCCACCATGATGTTCTGCCTTAGAGCTGGTCCACTTCAGACTGATTTGAAAACTTGAGCTAAAACAGATCTTTCCTTTTCTAAGCTGTTCTTGTTAGGAATTTGGTCATTGCCAGGAAAAGCTGAGGATTAGTCTCATAGGAGACTAATATAACAAAAAGATTAAAAGCATAGAAGAGTTCTTTTATAATTTCTATCTCCTCTGATATTAACACAAAGTAACTTTAAATTAAAAATATTGCAACGTCCATAGCTATAATGAACAGTCTGTTTATAACTGCTGGGACCACCAAACATCATTTCAAGATCTAGATTCAGAAGAGGAGAAATGATGGTGAACTGGACATGAGTCTTGTCTTAGTCATCCTTGCTACGCTGTTCTTTTTATCAGCCTCCTGTAACAGCCCAATGTGTAAGTACACCCTGTTTGCTTCCTCTTGCTCTTCTGTGCCTTCCAGATGTTAGCAGGGAGGAAAGAACCAGTGTACACACAAAACCAACAGTCTAGTGTCAAGGAAAAAAGGAATCATGCACCAGTTGTGGCCACTGTGCATGATAGAGCCTCATGGGCACCAGAGACATTGCAGCCCTAGATCTGACAGTAGCTTATTACATGCAGTGTCCCTCAGAGCTCATCCATTAAGAGAGGCAGGCCATGCTCAGTAGTGCTGGCCACCTACTCATTGAGGAGATTGCAACCATGTGATCAAGGGCATCATCAAATTCCTTGTGCTTAAGAGCACATTGGGAGAAATTAGGATCAGGGAAGATGAAAGAGAGTTTTTGTTTACTTGTTTGTTTGTGTTTTTTGCATAAAGTAGAGCAAACAGCAAAATGACATGTAATTAGGTCCTACCCTGCTCATGACCAGATCGTCACCTGATTTTACTCTAAAAGTACTTTAGTTGTTGTCATGCGCAGTATAAACTCTCCAAAACATAAGCTTAGAATTGAACACAGTAATTGTGGTCAAAAAACCTCTGTGGATTTCCTTCTTTCTAGTATGTGTCTGCTTCAAGAAGTACAATATTTCAATGCTGCTAAATTAAGAATTATGGCAAAATGTTTGACTAATTTTCTAGATGTCCCATTAAACCAAATAGTTATCACTATTGGTTATAAATGTTAGTGTAACACAGAATTTGTAAAATGGTATCATTTCCAGCCCTCTGGTAGTTGTATGATTATAGTAGCTAAGCCTCACTTTAACAATTGAGGGATCTCACATAATTTGGGCTTTAGCAGTTTTATGAAATCAGATTTCACAACAGTCTCTGCTCCTGTGTAACAGCAATGAGTTTGAAGTGGAGGGGAACCCCATTCCCTGTGAGCATACATTTATTGTTTTGTCTCATAATCTAAATGCCAATGATTCACTAAACACATCTATGGTCAGAGTAATCAAGGGCCTCCAATTAATAAATGTAAGAAGCAAGATACAAAAAATAATTCATGGTTGCTTATATAAATTTGCTAGAGATTTAGAACCAAGGATTTAGGGGATTCTTTGAAAACTTAGTATTATTTTAGTCAGCTTTTTACCACTATGATTGAAAGACCTGACAAGAACAGTTTTAGAGAAGGAAAAGTTGACTTGGGACTCATCCTTTCAGAGGTCTTAGTCCATAGGCAACTCCATTGTTCTGGGCCCAAAGAGAGGCAGAACGTCAGGGCAAAAGGTGGTGGTGGAGGAAAACAGCTCAGGATGTGACATCAGGAAGCAGAGACTCTGCTCATCAGGATAAAATATAAACCCCAAAAGCATACCCAGAATGACCCACCTCTTCCAATCAGACCAAACCTGCCTATACTTACCACCCACTTAATCCCTATCAGCGGATTAACACACTGATTAGATTAAGGATCCCATAACCCAATCATCTCACCTCTAAACCATCTTGCATTGTTTCACGTAAGACCTTTTGGGGTACACTTCATATCTAAACCATAACACGCATAGAGCAGAAAAAGTTTTGCATCTTGAGATTATCTATTAACCTGAAAATTGTCATTTCTTTTCTGCTTTTGTCTAAAGACCTGGAATATTCACATATTCACTTGGCCAGAGACCAATGGCTGATCACACATTCTTCTTAGGCTTAACACTTGTTCTCCTAATACTAAGTACCCAAGAAGTTTGGCCTACCGTCTATGAATCTGTAGCCTCTTCCTCACTGTATGAATTTTACAACAAGCAACAGAGTAAATTACATTATGCATCCTGGTGTGATTCAGTTTGGTCCCTAAGTACTAGAGGTCATCATTTGTACTAGTCAGGGCTGCCTAGGTTGTTCTGTAGTAACAAATAATGCCTTATGCTCAGCAACTTAACACAAAGATTTTTATTTTTTTAATCTCACTCCACTTACACTAAATATCCAAACAGAGTACATAGAGTTCAGGACATTGGACTCACTCAGAGCCCAATGAAGTCTCCATCTCCACACTTGCTATTACAATCACTGCACCTTGGAAAATGAAGTTTAGAGTCAGGGGGTCTACAATTAAATCCTGCTACCAGGAATGAACACTTCCCATTGCTCTGATTCTGTTGGTTACTCTAGGTCAGTAGTCATGCTTTACTAACTTCAAGTACAGTCATGGGCTTTGGGGAAGGCAGTGAGGAAGTGTAGCTCACCTATGTGCCCAGAGTAGAATTGGATTGCAGGAAAAGAAATATTTTGTAGATTAAAAATCAATATGTTCAGAATGTATTATACTTTATCTACATTTTCAAAACATGCTAACTATGTATGCTATTCTTCAAATACCTTGCTCTCTGCTTCTATAAAGTCCCTCTTTAGGATCATTAATGGCGAGAATAATGTACTCATCCATACAAATACCAATCTGTAATACTCAGCCCATAGAATGAAAAAGCCTAGCTTGTCCATAGGTCTTTGCCAGATAAACTTGGCTCTTTCTATCCAAGAATGCCATGCTTTTGGCCATATGACCTTGAAAACCAAATATCCTTTAGTTGTATAGATACCACTGACAACTGAAAGTAAACTAGAAAAGGGATATGATACCCTCACAAAAAGATTATTTTTTAAGATAATGAGTCAATCATAGAGTACATCTCACCTTTGAGATCACATGAAGATGACTGGGTCACTGGAACTGTCATATGTTTCTACGAGACAGTGTGTCTTCATGCCTTGAAAGCAGGGTTTGAGGATTGCCCTCTCCATCCTTTTCAACACTCACTGTCAGCCACAGTCTCCTCACTCAGATCCTTCCTTTGCTTCTTCCTTTGGCAGGCTCCTTATTATATGCCAAGCATTGGGTTTGGAACTTAATGGCTTACAGTGTCTAATACTGTATTTAACATTCAACATCAGAAAACCCATAAATTCTTTTTTTTTCAATCAGTCCTTTATTTCTCTGACACTTAGTTGTGTACGTGGTGCTGGGGTTTTAACCTGTTTCCCCGCACATGACAGGCTAGTGTTACAACCGCTGAGTCACCGCTCCAGCCCTTGTTGTTGTTTATTTCTTTTTTTTTTAACTTTTATTTTGTATTTTTTTTTTAGAAGTATATAGAGATACAGTTGAGGGGGAAGCATTATCAAAACAGTAGCAATCAATGTATGTAAACTTTGTTATCCAGGGGTAATGCCAAAGCATAGATAAACCACCTTGGGTTTCACCTGTTGCTTTTTCCCCCAGAATAACTCATGCGTTAAATGGGTAGTTCGTGGAGGAATGACATCGGCTTCTGGGATGGTTCCCCCATCTTCCCAATCTCCAGACTCCTATGAGTTCTTCATATACCCTCCATAAATTCTTTTAAGCTAAAATAAAGCCTACCATATAAGCCAGGTAAAGCATCTTTCTTTTCTAATTAGTTTTGCTTAACAGCTTCCTGCCCTAGATATGAGAATTTTAATTTTAATTATCATTGAAATCTTCTTAGTCAGTACAGGAAATTATCAATGCTGACACTTGATGGAGGATAGAATAGTAATTACTCAGATGCTGGGACAAGTGTTGAGGAGAACAAATGGAAAGAGGCTCACTAGTGGGTACAGGAATACCCACTGGATAAGGGGACACTTCCCATGTTCTAGAGCACAGTAGGACAGCTATGGTTGAACACAGTTAATTGTAGTTCAAAAGAGCTAAGAAAGAGGATTTTAAGGTTCCCAACATACACAAAAATGATATGTCTCAGGAGATACCTGCGTCAATCATCCTGATCTAATCATTGCATATTGGACATGTGCACTGAAATGCCATGCTCTGCCTCATAAAATTCCTAAGTGTCAATTAAAAACGTGTTACTAAAATATCAAACATTAAAAATATACTTGAAAGAGAATTTTAATTTCAGCTTTTTAAAAAATCATAGATAGTGAATTCTTTGGACTAACTAAACCCATCCTGTAAGTAATCACTGTATAATGTTAGTACCATAAAGAATGCAGCACTCTGAGTGAAGAGCTAGAATGTGCTGAAAACCAGGAGATAGCTTGACACAATGTGGTGGAATTTTATTTCTTATCTGAAGTCACCAATTGCAAATAGAATTACATTAAGCCTACAACATTATATGAAATATTGTGAGGTTCTGGTGTGTTGATTTAGTTTAACTGAAGCTCTCTTTCACATTTGTCTTCCATATATCTTCCCAAGCTAAAATTGGCCACAAATGAAATTTGCATATGATGTGAACCATGGCAGGGAGGCAGCACCCTGGTTTCTCCTCCAAAGGTGAGTGTGAGTTCAGGGGCTGCTGCAGCTGATCTGCTGGTTTATCTTGTCACTGGAGGGGCAACCAGGCCCAAACCCTATCTAGCTCCTGTCAGACCTCCTCTTTCAGCTTCTTTAGGAACGGAGGCCTGAGAACATGCAGTTCAGTAGTCAGGAGCACTTATCCCTTCGGCACCTGCAGCAATAGGGAGGGAGGCAATGAGAGGTACACTGGCTCCAATTTGTCTTTGCTTTTCCCATTTCACATCTGTCACTCTTTCCCAGAGGCCTGTTCTGCCAACTTCAGACATAATCCTTCCAGTAAAAACAACAGTCTTCAAAGAATGTTTAACAAACACCACAGTGCGTGTAGTCAATCCCTATAATAAATACTTCATTTTACTCATTGTAGTGCTGCTTCTCTGCTTGCCTAACACACAAATGTTTCTAATAAAACGGATCTTTTATAAATCCCAAGCAGCTTAGTTTCCTTGGTGGAATTCCTGAGAGAATACATTAATTCTCTTATGCTGCAGGGGTGAGAAACCCCGATAAACATACAAATCCAACTGCTTGACTCCCTTTTTCAAGATTTAGAGAATATATGAAACATGCTTCTAAATGATATATACTGAAAACTCAAAGCTAACTTTCAATATTTTCAAACCAAAAAAATCTGTTGATGTTGCTACATGTAGATAGAATTTGGTCTCAATATCTCCCGCTGGAGTCTGTGTTTTGTATTATCCAGATGTCTCGTATTTTTGTAAATGGTGTTCCACTCCATGCCAACCTTAAATCACAGCATTTATAAATAATTTAAGGGCATTTCTAACAATTAAAATTACTAGCGATTCATGCTTTATTGTCTACTGCATTTTGAAATAAGCATTTGCTTCCTGTTTGCTGTCAAATGTTTGCCTCTAAATGCTTACTGCCTAGGAATATGGTAATCCACTCATCTCAAAGCCTCTTTCTCTCTGACCAGGGAATTTTGTGATCTGACTCTTCCAGGACAGCACAGCTTTTTTGCAGTACAGACCAAATTAAGCTAGAGTTATATAAGATACTGATATTTGAATATTGATGTTTCCTAGGTAATGATAATCAACATTTCTCCTGAAGACAAAGATATGAGGGAAATTTTTTTTCACATTTATTTTGTTTTGAGGAGATGCTGATCATCATTTTATTTCTAAAATCTGGAAACTAAAAGTGTATCATGCATGGCTTCTGATTCCTGGGCTATGCAGATAACATTTGATCCATAGAGGAAACATTTTTGAGTATGTTTTTTATATAATTACACTGAGACTTTATTTTACGTGGCAACTTCCCATCACTTTTTTATTTGAGTGTATACACACGATTGTATGTATGTTTAAAGCTTCCTGCATCTTAAGGTTTAAATATAGTGTGTCCCCAAAAAGTTCAAGTGTGAGACAAAGCAAGAGGGTTTAGAGGTGAAGTCATTGGATTATGAGAGTTTCGACCTAATCAGTGCATTAATCTGCTGGTACGGATAAACTGGGTGGTAAGCGTAGGAAGATAGGGTGTGACTGGAGGAGGTGAATCAATGGAGGTGTGCCTTTGGGGTTGATCTTTTGTGTGGTGAAGGGAACTCTCTCCTCCCACTTGCATGCTTGCGCTCTCTCACTCACTCTCTCTCTCTATCTCTCTTTCTCCTTTTCCTTCCTGGTGTGATACACTGAGCCACCTTCCTCCACTACCCTCTTCCACAATGATGCTCTGCTTCACCTTGAGCACTAAGGAATGGAGTCAGTCATCTAATAATTGAGACCTTTGACACCTTAAGCCCCAAATAAACTTTTATTCCTAAAATTGTTCTTGTCAGGTCTTTTGGCATGGCAATGAAAAAAGCTGACTGAAGCACTACATTTATTCACATAAAACCTACATAACTACTATCAGTTCTGTAAATTGTTACAACCAATTGGGGACTTAAATCACAATAGAATCCAGAACTATATGTCATGTATGCACATGTAGATCAATGATACATTACTCAAGTTACCAGTCCATTTGGGGCTTTGAGAGGACTAACAAATCGTAAAAATAGACAAAAGCACCTATATAATTATTCAAGTTTACTAATAAACTGTGTACTTTTTTTCCGATTTCTTGTTCCTCTTCCCTCTTGTTTTGTTTCTAACCTTCAATCCAGTCTTCCAAAATTGATGAAGCCTATCAATTTCCCTTGATATCATCAGCATACAGAGAAAGGATTTTAGAGAAAAAGCAACAACAAAATCAAAACTCTCTCTATACAAGAAGCTACAGTTGTTTCGAAAATAAAAGACCCTTAGAATTGTGATAACAACTCTGAGTATTGCAAAGATTTCTGTTGCTTTCTAAAATCCACAATTCTTAAAAACAATAAAAAAGAGTAAAAAAAACCCAACAAGCCCCCAGAACCTTTTCAAATGCACAAAACCAAATTGTCATATTTTAACTAAAATTTTGAAATAAGAACACATTTATGTATCTCACATATCACCCCAGTCTTCTGCCTCTGAATAACATTTGCTATTGGTTGCCAATTACATGGTCACCCGCCTTCCTTTCTATGATAATGTCAATTGTATGCAGATAATAATAAGGCCCAGCCCCAGGAGAGAAACAAAAATTAGCCTAAACCATCCTGGTCATTCTTTCATTGTTTGCCAGTGATCTAAGTGTTATATAAGATGTTCACTCATGTCTTTCATTCATCAACATTCATTAACTGTTAAGTACTTACTACATGCCAAAACTCTACACAATGGAAGACAATGACATTAAAAATCCTGCTTTTTAAGGTGCTTGTATTCTAATGAGAGAAGAAAGACAATAAGAAACTAAAAGATGCAATGCTGTGGAAAATGTCACTGAAAGAGTAAGAAAAAGATTCCTAAAAAGTAATGGCAGTTGCTGAGTGAACACTTAGTGTAGATAAGGGAGAAATCATGACGATATCCGAGAACAGAATTTCAGGAGAGAAATTTCAGGAAAATGATCAGAGACAAGGGCAGTTCCTATATGTGTTTTGAGATTAGAAGTGAATAGGGGGCTGGGCATGGTGGTGTACCACTATAATCCCAGCAACTTGGGAGGCTGAGGTGGAAGAATCTCAAGTTCAAAGCCAACCTCAGCAACTTAGCGAGGCCCTAAGCAATCTAGTAAGACCTGTCTCAAAATAATATATAAAAAGTTCTGGAGGTGTGGTTCAGTGGTTAAGCGCCTATGGGTTCAGTCCTTGGTATGCCAAAAAAAAAAAAAAAAACAAAGGTGAAGAGGGAAAATCTAAATGGATGTGAGGGTGAGCAAATGAAAATAAAGATAAGTAGATATGCTACATTGTGTGGACATTTTGGTTCTTTTCTCTGGGCAAGATAGTTACCCATTGGGAAATTTTGGCAGATGAGTAATATGAGTTGACTTCAATTTTTAGTGTTCACTTTGGTTACAGAGATGGGAATAGACTCAGGAAAAAAGGCAAAGATAGGTGAAGGAATGCAAATTATGAGATTATTTCAGTCATCTATTTTAAAGAATCAAATACCTTGGACTAATTGTAGAAGAGTGGTGAGAAATATTCTTGAAGGTACAACCACATCATTTGCGTATGAATTACATAATAAGTGTGGAAGAAAGAGAGGAGTCTGAAATGATTCGAAAGTCTTCACCCTGATCAACTAGAACTAAAGTACTGACTTTGACTAAGATGGTAAACTTTGGAAGAACAGGAATAAAGGAATTTTAGTTTTGGTCATGTTTGGCTGGTGATGCTCACTGGACATTAATAGAATTATCAAAAAGGCCATCAGACATATGTCTAAATTTTAGACACAGGGTCTGGGACATGTATGATGTTGGGAGTTAATAATGTGTGCAGATTGGGTGAAATGGCAAGGGAATGAGTAGTAATACTACAAAGAAATGGTCCAAGAACTGAGTCTTTAATTTCTCCACAACTAATGTATGAGCAGGATAATGAGCAGCCAGAGATGGAAATTAAGAATCAACCAATATAAAAGAGTATTATGACCATGAAGTCAAAGATAAACTTCAGTTCAAATAAATGGCTGTTTACTCTATCAAATGATACTGAAAGTTGAAGTGAAACCTGTTGAACCACTGAATTTAGCAAAGTGGCTCTCCCTCATGAACCCCTAAGAGGCCTTTGGATGTGGTGATGGGGGTAACGCTTGATTAAAAGTGCTTTGGGGTATGGTTGATGTGACGGTGATTCTGGATGAGGATTGGGGCACATCTATATTGTTACTACATATGCATTTATGATTGTACAACAACATATCTCCTCAATAAAATTTAAAAAATGAAAAAGTGCTTTGTGGATAGTCAAGTAAAGTGAATACAGAAAGGACAGGCATTGATCTATTCAAGAAGATCCATTCTAAAATGGCAAAGATAAAAGGTAAAGTTGCTTTAGAGGAAGAAGTCAGAACAGTTATATTTTACATTGCTTTAAAGATGGTAACAAATGATGGCATGGTTACATGATGTGACACTAGAAATGGTTCAGAAGAAGGCAACAGTGATAACGTGGTAAGTAAAAGGAAGTATTTCTAGAATGCCCCTGGATAGGCAGGTGGGAAACATAAATATTGACCTTCGAAAATAGAAAGTACGGTTCATCCACAGCAACTGGCGTATTGAGAGTATGAGCTCAGGTGCATGTGGGTGGAGCAATATGTCCCTGTCAACAGTTAAGGCTGCTTTTATGGAATAGAGGTTCAATGACATCTTTTAAAAATTTTTAATGGCTGAAAAATTCAGGTAGAATTGTGTGTAATGATTTAAATATTCAATGATTAAAACAGCTTTTATAGAATTCATGCACCGCACCACATCATTTTCAAGGCATCAGACAAAGGTGACAAGGTTCCTACTTTTGCAAATGTGTGAACAAATGCAAAAATACCAGAGGGTAATACAAAAACTCAGCTGTAATGGAGAAACCAGGAGTCAGGTTCAGAGAGAGCAGGCACCTGGCCCATATTCTCTCCATATCCGTGTGTTGGAGACATGATTTGAGGCATTGGGGTCATCTGATGGCAGCCTGGTGGAACACATCATGGGATGCCAGGAAGAAGCATGCCTGCAAAGAGTCATTTCTTCAAGTCACCAGATGCACCCTAGATTCTGCAAGTCATCCAGCCCTCTGGTTACAAAACGTACCTTAAATATGTATCTTATCTGACTTCTAGATTCAAGACAACAAGTTTTATAGGTTATACATCTGTTCCCGGGATACTCTTTAGGATTACAGCCATACCCCCTTCATGCTTTAGATAGCTGATCAGATAGAAATTGTTTGTTCTTTGAAAGTTTTTTAATTTTTTGTTTTTTCTGTTTGTTTTTTCTGTATATCTTTGTTCAACTTAATAAACACCATGGTGAAAAGCTACGTCGGCAGAGTTGCCTTGCAAGCACTCTGCACTGTCACCCCAGTATCCAAATTGTCTCTCTGAGTCTTTCGTACAAAAGTCTGATCTTTGTAGCTGTCTGTGGCGTCCATGGACACAGGGTAAAATGGGGGGAGGGCGTTGAACCAATTACAGACTTATTTAAAGCTGTCATTACAGATTCATCTCTCATTCAATCTTTTCCCTACATATTCAACTTCCACGAACCACCTTCGGTATAAAACTATACCAACATTTCCATATATAAAGGTGTTTTTCTCACATTCTATCCTCAGTCCAGATTACTCTTTGCCCCCTCTCATAATTTACCAATATTTCAAGACCTTAAACAAAATGCCATTTCTTTAATACCTTCCTATAAACAAAATATTTATCTTAGAGCTTAAGTACATTACTTATGAGTCTACTTATTATTATTTCTTCAAAATTGAAATCATCGATTTAGTCAATATTTTAAGGACCAGCTATTAAGTAGGCACTGTGCCAGATATTGAGGTTATAAAAAGTAAAAACATGGTCTCCCACTCAGTAAGAATTTTTTCATGCACACCTTCTCCACAAATGGTTAGTTCCTGATTTTTTATTTTTTATAATCAACTTCCTGGAGCATCTTCAACTTGAATTGTTCAGTGAAATTTATTGAACAAACTATATCTCAGTGTCTAGAGATGGGGAAAGAGAACCTTAAAGATATCCAGTACCATATGCTAGTCCTTTTGTAGGTATTTGCTTTTATATAATCCTCATGTCAATTATTCACATCGAATAATTCCAATAACAGCAAAATTAGCATGCTGCTATAAAAATGGTAGACATTTTTAAAGTAGCCATTAAGAAGCAGACTGAAAAAAGTAATCTGTAAACAGATGCAGATAATAAAAGAAAACAGAACTCTGGATTAAGCAAAGCATATTTGGAATAATGCAGCCAGAGAAGCTGTCTTGCTAAACAAGGCTTTATCTGTTGTGTCTCGGTGGACAGTGCAATGCCTTCACTGTACATTAACTTGTTTCTGTTTTTCTAAAATTTTTATACATGCAGAATAAATTCCTAAGGAAGTTCATTAATTCCTACATGTTAAAGGGGCAACATTTGCTCCATCTGGTTTTCAAAACATTTATTCTATGAAACAATGATATCATTGGATAATTATAAATTTATAATACTTTATTCTGGTCTACTACCAGAAAAAAATTACATGGTTTTTCATAAAGCAGTGCTCAAATAAACTTCACATTGCCGGTGCATTGTTTTGAAGGTGGGATGAAATCTGTAGAAGGAAGGTCAAAATACAAATACAAGTCATTACTGATTATCGTGCTTGAAGAGCTGAATTAACATGCTGCAGGCATTGTAACCTAAATCATAACCCAATTGAACTGATTATAAAGAGGCACTGATAAATAGGCTGTTTTAATAAGCATTTATTTATGAATTTGTTATCAGAGTTTCTTCCATTAAAGTAAAATAATTAGGATCCTGAATCAGATCAAGATGACAGGGATGCCAAGCAACATCTTTTCTTTCAGAAGAGAACACAAGGGTGTTTGGGAGAAAGTGAAGGGATGTTCTTTAATGAACACAGATTCCCTTTCAAATTATTCCATTGCTCAAAGACGGACAGTTATTTAATAAAGAAAAAAAGGCTAAGCTGTAAACATCAGTCACAGTTTCATTCCTTATATGCAAACAGGCAATGAACAGGAGCTATATATCCTCATTGGCATTTAGGTTGTTTTCTCTTGGAGTAGAAACTATAAAGTCAAGAGGATCATTTTGTTTTAATCACCCAAGTGAAAACTTATTTGGTTATTATTTGCTAATGAGCTATATTAGAAGAAGAACCAAAGTCTGAACAAGAACATCCATAAATCCATCCTGAGTCCTCAAGTTGCTGAGGTCACCAGGACTCTGGGCCTCAAAGCTGTCCTACCAATGTGGCCCAGCAGATTTCCTTGTCACACCCAGTTGCCACAATGAGAGACACTGTGGAGACACACAGATGGCTCTTGCATCTGGCCGGGATCTCTGGCTATCCTTCATCCATTCCCCTTTAGCCCCTGATCCAGAGATCACATCAACACTCTGCTTCCAATAGATACTTCTGCAGTTGTATAGATTCTAATATTTCACTAGCATTCCATTAGAAAATAGTTGTTTTGTCTCCTTTCACATACGTGAAAAGAATCACTGAGATTTTTGAAGTAATTATAATTTTATTTTGATATGGGAGCACTCTTATAAAATTGAATCATACTTTAAACGCTCACATTCAAGTCCTGTTCATCTACTAAATTTCTATATTATATTATGTGTAACCTAATATTTTGTTTCCTATGAAATTATATGGATATATGTTCTTATATGAATGCTCATCCATAAAGGAAACCAAGGGACAAAGAGATTAGGAAACAGAGAAATTATTTGGGTTGATCAGCGTTGTGACTTATGAGATGTAAAGCAAGTTGAACTTGTGCTCTGGGTTCTTATATTCTTCAAAATCATGTTAAAGGCAAAACCATCAGTGGGGCTGGGAATTACGTTGATTAGTTTTCAAGAATTCATATTGGTGCAGGTAGGGTAGAACACTCTCTTTTAAGAAGCAGATTGGGAGGACTGGAGCAGTCGGTGGCTTGGCGGTTGGGGTGCTTGCCCGGTATGCTCAAGTACATGGGTTAAAATCCCAGCACCCATGTACACAACTAAGTGTCAGAGCAATGAAAGCCATGTGAAAACTCAATAAAAATTGATTCTCTCTCTCTCTCTCTCTCTCTCTCTTTCTCTCTTTCTCTCACTGTCCTTCTCTCTTAAAAAAAAAAAAAAACCAAGAAGCAGATTGGGTAAGTTAAGTTAAAGAATATACGTAAAGTGATTCTCATAAAGGAAGGGGAACGGACAAGAACCAAGCCATTTCTGGGAAAGTAGGAGAGTTAGGGCATGATGACCCTGGTGGCTAAAATGTTTCATACTAATTAAAATGGTAGCTCTGAGCTGTAGCTTGTAAACTACAGGACTCAGCAAGTTTGGGCCTGTAGAGTTCCAACACGTGCTGGTAAAGGGATGCACAGCTGACAAACGGCCAGAAGTTTATTTGGAGGTAGTTGTAACTGGAGTCTGGTCTCTGAAGTCCTCTTGGCCTTGTATTTTTGGGGCAAATCAATCTGCCTTTACCTTTTTTATTTTAATTTCTCCATAATATTTCTATAAATGAAACTGCAGCTAACCAATAGAATGTGTGTGGACTTGATTCCGTTTTTAGTTTCTTGCTAATCATTTTAATTCAAATTTTATTTATTTTGATTTGTACCACATAACCAATTCCACAAATGATGCCATTAAAAATATTGAATGTCCCTCTGATTTATGAATCCTGTGTTTTTAAGAGTGAACCATAAAGCTGAAACTGATACGGTATTGAATTTTTATAATGACTAGGATTGGGTTAAAATACAGAAAGGAGACTTTCCTCATGTCTGATGTAACTGAAAAAGTAGAGGATTGAACCAAGCTGCTCCAAAGTAATCAACCATGAAGGAAAGAGGAGCGTCAACGAGGAAAATTCAGTGGGAAAATCTGTTTTCTCTTTATATTTCAACGAGTTAGAATTCTTCAATAAACTGACTACAATTGTATAAGCTAGAGACACATAGTTGGACTTTAGGTTCTTACCATTTCACTGACACTTGAACCAGTGCAAATCTTTGTTTAACTTATATTTAGAAAGTGAAAAAGAGGTAACAGCTGCAAATCCTTAGAATGAAATATGTAAGACAAAACAGCCATTTGTTTTGCATTCCTAATGAAAGTCGTGTGTGTGTGTGTGTGTGTGTGTGTGTGTGTGTGAGAGAGAGAGAGAGAGAGAGAGACAAATATGGCACACAGATCTTCACTATATCTTTAAAGGTGAATAAGATTTCTTTGCTATACACTAAGACCTAAGCATATTTCTCTTTCATGTTGAGTCTTAGAATAGCAATCTCTTTGGAGACTGGTTGTCGGAAACTCTCTCCTGCATGACCATTCAGGCTTAACCATAATCCAGCTAAAGCTGAGTCATTGATTGACACTAGGCACTGGAGCAGACAGATGAATTTCTCTGGTTTGAAGTTTAATGGAACAGATCTTTTGATCTCTGATTCTGTAAGGAATCTGAAGTTCATTTTCTCCCTCAGGTTTCTTTGGTGCTTGTACATTGTCACATTCAGATCTCACTTTCATGAGCAGAATGTAATGTGGTGAGGTCAGCATTGCTAAACTAATAAAGCGATTTGCATTCATATTTCATGGGATGTTAACTTGATCACCGTCCTTTCCCTGGGTGCTTAAACTGTCTGATGCAAATGTGACAAGTCCTAAGATCTAAGGTTGAGCTTGATGTCTTGTATCTCCTATAATTCTGCATTTATACTCCTGTTCCAGAACTGAGTGAAAAATCATTTCAAAATTGAATACCAAAACCTAAAAAAAAAGGAAATTAAGTAATTCCTTGATCCCTTCTAGTCTAGACTTTTCCGCATGTTAGCTTCTATAAGCTTCCCATATCTGAATCAGTGGAGGGGGAGAATATATAGAAAGTCCTATTTCCTGTGGCAAAGCTCATTTAGTATCCAATGATGCAGGCTCAGCACTGGTCATATCTGCTTGAAGTTCTCTGCCTCTGCGTGTTTATGCAGTCTTATCTCGACTGGTCTAGAATCATCGCCGCCCACACATACACGCATAAACACACAAATTCATTGGTCCTTCCTGAGACAGGTCAAAGTTTTCGGTCCAGAATAAGCCAAGGCACCATTAATTCAGGACTACTTAACAGAAATAGAAGACTTGAAGTGCAGAAATATAAAAGGACAGTTTTTCACTGTATTTATTTCTGAAATGTTGTTATAAGATCTATCATTTGCCAGCAAATAAAAAGATAAAGTATATTTGAGTGCTTTCTCTGGATTTTGATCAGCTTCAACTAAATCAATTCTTACTAGAAATAGCTTAGTAAGATTGGCATGAAAAATATAGAATAAAATTTCAAAGCATCCATTTCTCTGTAAGCATCATCTGTGAGCTTTTGTTTCTTACAATATGTAGTATTCTTTGACCAAAAGTGATCAAGTACATATTTGTTCAAACAGAGCTTTGGGGAGAGTGCAAACTGTTGATAAGGCCAATAAAGCTGTGCTTTTAACCTTTTTGCATTTCAGTTGCATAATCAAACCTGATGATAGCACATCACACACTCAGAATGCCACGGGCATTGCGCAGAAAATTAAAATTAGTTCTAAAAGCTTTTTCATCCTTTGTAGCATAGGATGCTCCTCTCTGGCTATATTTGAAAGAGGATCAGAGACAAAATGGAAAAAAAAATATTATAACTGTGAGTGAAAGCAAAGCCCAAAGAAAACCAAGAGTATCAAGGGTTGAAGTAGAAGAGCAAGCAGCTGTAATTAGCTCCACTGTTTTGTGAGAATAAAAAACAAAGCCACTTTAAAAAATATAAACAGACAAAATGCCAGCTGAGATAGTGACTAGTGCCATAACAAAGCTTGGTAAATAGTAAGCAATATGAAAGTAAATAGAGCTTGTGTATAAAAGTTTGGCATCAATTCCATTGGCTACATTTTTCATAAATTACCATCCATAATAAAAGTCATTCTGCTATATTACCTTTGAGGTAAAGCAACATTTAATACAAAAGATGGTTTTTAAATAAAGGCAGAATATATCACATATCCTCACTGAACAGACTCATAAGGCAGTTTTAATTACCGTGTGTTTGAGCAAGAGTGAAATTTCCTGTTTATAGATATTTTCATTTTAAGAAAGTAGTGCCAGGTGATAGCTGTAGTGAAAAGGCTTGTCCCCAAGGTTCAGCATTGATTTCTGCCCTGCTTACAGTCTTATTCTGTTACATGATGTGACCTTGCAAAAGCGCTTAGTGAAATGAATATTTGCCAGGGCATTTCTTATGCATGCAAGCTGACAGCTATACATCTTTCAATGCATTATTATAGATTTCCCATTTAATTTGTTCTTTTTGATGAATTTAGTGAATATGTTCAAGCCACGTCAATAGGATGCACATCATTATGGCCTTTAACACATTGAAGGCAATAATTTCGTAAACAATATAGTCTTCTTCCAGGTCTGTTTAAGATGGACACGGGGGGAAAGATGTCTTGGAATTGCCACTGTATGTCCTCCGTTTTATTTCTTCTTTACGTACCGAGGCTGTAAAACTATAAAGTTTTTGCAGAAAGCACTGCTAGTATAAAACGTGAATAAAGTCCCATATTTTCTAAGTGTGTTCTATAGACAGAGTAAGATCTGAGACTAACTGTTTCAGTTCTCTGATAACATTCTGCCATTTTGTTAATCCAAAAAGTAAGTATATATTCATGAATGGGAATGTCTCAACACGGAACACAGATTCATGAATGAAGAAAACCCATCTCCTTTTAAATTGAGAAACTATGAGTCATCCAGCCACCTCCATCTGTATTGCTCTTCTTTAATTTAATACCTCTTAATATGTTTTTATTAGCTGCTTCCCTACCCTAGAATGTAAGAACTACAAGGAAAGGAATTTGTTGTGTCCATTGTTATATGCCTCAAAAATTTAGGAATCATTGTAATTCCCACAAATATTTTATGAATGTTTGAATAAATGAAAATCAAAATTGGTAAGTTTATGGCCAAATTATATAATTATTCTCCTAATTCTTCACTTTTTAAACCTGTACTCTTTTTTAAAAAATTGGTGAATCATAATTATGTATATCAGTGGGATTTGTTGTTAAATATTCATATATATGCACAAGCATCATTTGGTCAATTTTATTCCCACCACATAACTTTGCCCTACTCTCACCTGGTCCACTTCTTCTACTCTACTAGTTCCCCTTCATTTTCATGAGATACCCCTAGCTTTCACATATGAGACAAAACAGGACTTTGTAATTACGGCTTATTTCACTTAATGTGATGTTCTCAAGTTTCATCCATTTTCCTACAAATGACATAATTTCATTTTTCTTGATGGCTGTATAAAATTTCATTATATATGCATATGTGTATATATATATGTGTGTGTGTGTGTGTGTGTGTAGTGTGTGTGTGTGTTTCATTATATATGTGTAGATAGATAGATGATAGAGATAGAGGTTTCCATTATTTGGCTATTGTGAATTGTGCTGTTATCAACATGGCTGTACATGTATCACTGCAGTATGCTGACTTTAATTCTTTAGGATAAATACCACAGAGTGAACTAGGTGGATAATGTAGTGCCACTATTCCTGGTAATTTGCAGAACATCCATACTGACTACCATAGGGATTACATAATTTACAATACCACCAATGATGTATAAGTGTTCCTTTTTCTCCACATCCTTTCCAGCATTTATTGTTTGTATTCCTTCTGGCTACCATTCACAAAGGAACATGATGAAATCTCAGTGTAGTTTTAATTTAATCATTTCTCTGATTACTAAAGATGTTGAATATTTTTTCACATAATTTTTGGCCATTTGTACTTCTTTTAAGAATAATCTGTTTAGTTCATTTGCCCATTTATTATTAGGTCATTTGTTTTACTGGTGCTTAATTTTTCAAGTTCTTTATATAGTCTCTGTATAAATCCTCTACTAGAAAAATGGCTGGAAAAGTAGCTGGCAAAGATTTTCTCCCACTCTGTAGTCTCTCCCTTCATGCTCCTAATAGTTTCCCCTAATCATGCTCCTTTGCTGAGCAGAAACTTTTTAATTTCATGCCTACCCACTAATTAATTCTAGATAAACTTTCCTAAGCTTTAAGAGTCATATCGAGGAAGTGAATTACCTGGACTATATATCGGTGTGTTGACACTTCTTTTTCTTCTAGTGGTTGCAAAGTTTCTGGTCTAATTCCTAGTCATTGATACATTTGAAATGCCCTTTCTACAGGGTGAGAGATAGGGATCTAGGGGAAACCTGCACTTTTGGAATCTATCAGGTATCTCATAACCACATCAGGATGGCTGATTATGGCTTCTTCTTGTCCATGACTGTTACATCTGATATAACTATCAGCTTTTCTTTTTCTAATTTTATTGGATTCAGTCATATACTATTGTGTGGGAACTCTTTTTTTTTTTTTTCAGGGGGAATCTCCTTTAAGCATTTGAGAAGTTTTTGCTTTGTCTTTTATTAGACTTGTACAATGAATTGTGGAATGCTCTGGGTGCCGACTTTGCTATGTAACCCTTCTCATCTTGGGCCATTGCTATAGTAATCCTGGCCACATTCTTGGCTTCAGTCTTCAGCGGTGAAATGGCACAATTCCTTTCCTTGAGAGTCAATGTGATAATTTCTATTTATTTTGCCTATTTCAGTTCCCTCTCCAGACCTGCATATTTTTTATGCATGGACCTATCACATTTTTTGTGTGTTGTTCCTAAACCTGCAGATTCTAATCAACCAACAACTTCTATTACTATTTAATCAAATAAATCTAATCCATTGCCCCATTTCCCTTACCTTGAAACAGGGTGTGTGGACACTTGTAGCAGCATCTATATGGCCATTCCTCTTCATCTCCACCCCCTGAAATCTTTCTAGAACTATTGGAACATGGCTTCAATCATACAAGACCCTTGCTGATTATAAAACAAGTGTTATTAAATGTACGATTTTTTTTTTGAAAGAGAGAGGGACAATGAGAGAGAGAAACTTTTTTTAATTATTATTTAGTTTTCCATCTTGCTTTCATTGCTCCGAGACTTCATTGTGTACATGGTGCTGGGGTTTGAACTAGCTTACTCATGTATTCTGGGCAAGTGCCGTAACTCCTGAATCACAGCTCCAGCGCAATAACTGATTTTTATGGTCTACTTTCTTGGCGCAGAACTCAGTGCCCGTTACAGAGTTCCAACCTCCCTTAACAATTTCTCCATAACTATTTTTCACAAAATGTCATATTTATCCTAGCCAGTAAACTTAATTATGCTTTACTCTCTATATGTTTACTAACAATAATACTCTTTAATGGAAAAGTTTTACTAATTTGTATCTGTTCAAATGCATTCTTTAAGAGATAGTTCAAATATAATTGTCTTCACAATCTCCTCCTGTAAAGTTCTCTGAAATACTGTGCTTTCCGAGTGCCTTAGCATGATTTTATCACTCATTGGTAGTCCATTATTAAATATTTGGAATGTGCTCTATCTTTACTTAAATGTCAGCCTTCTGCCTTCCTATTGAGTAAAACTCCTTGACAGCACATCCTGTACACATCTCATCTCTTTATTTCCCTCAATGCCTAACACATAGTATCCTTGGGTTCAATTAATATAGATTATAATTAGTAGGTTGCAATAAAATACTATGTTTAATTCAATGCTAAACAAATTTGAGTCATTCGCTTAGTATGTGGGCATCAAAAATAAGCTGAATACACTTACACAGAAAACCCAAGCTCCAAGCTTTATCATATTCAATCTGGAGGAAAGAATTACACAACTCTGACTCATATGATTCCCATTCTAATCCTCTGTCTCTGACAACTTTTAAAAGTCAGATTTCTAAGCTGTTTCTCAAGAAGTTATATTTTAGGACTTTCAATTTTGTAACATTCCCAATGGAACTGTTCTATCACTAACTTTCAGGATTTCTAAAATCATCCATGTACTTAGTTTGCTTCTAAGTTCATCTCCTTTTCAATTTCCATGTATAATTTCATGGTATTTACAGTATATTGCCCCCTATAAATCAATGCTGCACCAAATTTTCCCAGTGTATATAGAAGCATCTAGAATAAAGGCAGAGGATCTGTAAGAGGTGAAGCCTTCAAGGCTTCTCCCTCCCCAAGCAGGAACTTAAACAATGATTGGAGCTGCCAAATTGGATTTCATTTATCTTTTCAAGATGCCAAGGTTGAATTTCCAACATTTTTAATTTAAAAGGTAATTTAAATTAATTTAAAAGTGTTTAAATTAATTTAAAAGGTCTATGTCCTTTAGACAAATCAGAGGCTGCTTATACCCTCTCTTATCAAAATATTACCTATAAAGAAGGAAAAATAATAGAATTTTATCAACATGTGATGGTAAATCAGTGCCTGCTACAAGACACTAGATCAATGACTTTTGTGGAGGGGTTAACACACTTTAAAAGGCTTCATTACAAAAGGTATATACTGAAAATTACCAAAACAATATGTTATTATGCAAAACATTACTCTCCAAATATAATTTGTAAATTTTATTAATATAATAGCTTTATGTGAAAATCAAACATTTAGGGAAAATTATTATTTTTTCACATTATTTTTCAAATTTTTTATTCCTTTTAGTTATAAATATGTTAGGATACATTTTAACAGAATCACCAAAGCACAGAATATAATTTGCTCTGATTCAGTTTCCAGTACTTCTCCCACTCCCCACCTCTCCCTTTCCTGGCTCACCTTCCTTACTCTGCGATCTTCTGCAATGTATTTAGAGATATTTTAATCAGTGATTTTTGGATTTGCTTGATGATTGGATTCACTGTGCTGTATTCATGTATGGACATACAAAGTGTGGTCAGATTCATTTCATTGTTCTTCCCTTTTCCCCCCCTTTCTTCCTCCTCAATCCCCTTCATCTACTCCACTGATCTTTCTTCTATTTTGAAGAAATTCCCTCTCCGTTCACCTTCCCTCTTTCTTTCTTTTTAAAAAAAAATCTATCTTCCCCCCCCTTATTATGGATTAACTTTCACATATCAGAGAAAACATTTGGCCTTTGGTTTCTGGGGCCTGGCTTCTTTCACTTAGCATGATGTTTTCCAGTTGTATCCATTTACCACCAAATGCCAGAATGTCATTCCTCTTTATGACTAACTCCATTATGTGTATATACCACGTTTATTTATCCATTCATCTGATGATGGGTGCTGTTATGACTTGGAAGGAAGGTGTCCTCCAAAAGCTTGTGTGAGACAATCCAGGAAGGCTGAAATGAAATGATTGGGATATGAGAGCCTTAATTCAATAAGTGAGTTAATCCCTGTAGGCCGGTAGGCTGTGGCTGGAGGAGGTGGGTCATTAGGGTGTGCCTTGGGGCATATATTTCATATCTGGCATGGAGTCTCTCTCTGCTTCCCTCTGCCACACTCTTCCACTATAGTGTTCAGCCTCACCTAGATCCCTGAGGAATGGTGTTGGTCTTCTACGAACTAACAACTCTCTAATTGTGAGCCCCCAAATAATCTTTTCCTCCTAAAATTGTTCTTGTCAGGTCCCTGGGTCATAGCAATGGAAAAGTTGACTAAAACAGGCACCTAGTTTAGTAGTAGCTACATAGTTTGGCTATCCTGAAATGTGCTGCCACAAACACTGATGTGGCTGCATTAAAGCATGCTGATTTTAAATCCTTTAGATTTTTACTGAGCAGTGGTATGAATCTACTTACTTAAAATTTGTTAAATATTTCTGTTAGTCTGATAGAAAATGCCAGGAATTTTTTTTAAAAGACACCTGTTTGAATACCGCAATTAGAAATCAATAATAAGGGGCTTTAGCAATGGCTCAGCAGTAGCGCTTGCTTGGCATGTGCTAGGACCTGGGTTTGAATCCCAGCACTACATACACAACTAAGTGTCAGAAAAACAAAAAAAAACAGATGAAAAAAATAAAATTGCTTTTTTCTCTCTCTCTTTCTCAAAAAAATCAATAATAAAATAATCTGAAAAATCTCTACTTGAAAATTAGCATATCTAAATGACTCAAAATAAAAATTTAAAAATACTCTGAAATTTAATACTAATGAAAATACAATGCATTAAGCATTTTTTTAAGAGCAGATAAAATCATGCTTAGAACACAATTTATACTAAAAATGGAAATCAATTATCTAAGTATTTCAGGAAACTAGAACAAAGAGAGTAAGTCAAAATCAAATAAAGAAAATAATAATAGCAAGTGTCTATGGTACTGAAGGAAGCACAAACTAGAAAAACATCAGCAGCAACAGTTTTTAAGTGACTAATAAGACTGATAAATTCCCACCAAGACCAATCAAGAAAAACAGTAAACAAAAACTATCTAAAGCAAAATTGAAAATGAAACATACTATAGATCTTATAGAAATTAGAATAATAATGTATATTGTGGAAAAGTTAATAATTTTTAAATGATATTAAATTAACAAATTTCTTAAAAATAAATTTTAAAACCAACATAAGAATTGATTAAAACAAGAAGTACATGATATATTTTAATGTATTCATAATTAAAAATCTTTCCACACACAAGAAAAGAAAATCTTTCAAGGAGGGCAATATAATACAAAGTTGGCTCAAACCTATTGACAAAACATGGCATGGCATTTTTTTTTAAAAAAGAGGGACAGTGAAAGAGAGAGAGAAAGAGAGAATCAATTTTATTTAATTTTTCAAGTGGCTTTTGTTGCTTTGCATTTATAATAATCAAAAACTACATGCCAAATTCTTTTATGAACATAAAAGAAAAAATAAAAAAATCACAGTGAACTGAACCCATTGGAATAGAAACTAATGGTGTTGGAAATCCCAGTGGAGTTTATTTTAGGGAGGGCAAATGAGTTAAAAATAATATAGTAGGGGCTGGAGTGGTGGCTCAGCGGTTTTGGTGCTTGCCTAGCAAGTACAAGGACCCAGGTTCAAACTCCAGCACCATGTATACAACTAAGTGTTGGAGCAAGAAAGACCATGTGAAAAACTAAATAAAGGTGTTTCTCTCTTACTTTGTCTCTCTCACTGTCCCTCTCTCTAAAAAAAAATTATTTAGCAAATTCTTTCATATGCATGTGTTCATTCTTTTATCTATTTTTTCCTTTGATGTAACAGCTATACACTAAGTACTATGAATTTATTTATTTTTCTTTTTTTAAAGAGAGAGGGACAGTGATCCAGAGAGAAAGACAGAATCAACTTTATTTAGTTTTTCATATGGCCTTCCTTGCTCGGACCCTTCTTTTATACATGGTGCTGAGGTTTGAACTCGTGTACTTGTGCATGCCAGGCAAGTGCCATAACCACTGAGCTCTGCTCCAGCCCTATGAATTTATTTTTAAAATGAGAAGAAAATCTCCCTGCTTTCGGGGAGATAATAATTTACTCATTACAATAAATGAAAATTTACAAGTTTATGAATATTATATAATTTGGTCAATGGCAATTTACTTAGGAATAAATAAATAATACATTTTTTTACTGTCCTCTTTTTAGTATGCATTCATGTTCTTAGAAAACCTGAGAACACCTTGGATATTTTCTCATTAGCTGATCTTAAAGTAAAACAATGAACTTCCTTTGACGTTCTATAATAATACAAAAGCCAAGGCATAGACTACCTGAGGTGAAAGAATAGAGATGCAATGTGTTTCTTTACCAAAGAACAAAGTGCAGGGTCAAGTACTGATCTCATAATGGAATTCTTTCCAGGCACCCCACTGAAGTTTGAGCAGAAATTAGAGAGGAAATCAATATTTCACCACTGAGTATTTTTAGAGTTTAAAATTATAGGACACAGAAGGCTCTGACAGAGAGCAAGTGAATGGTGCACGATTTGTGTGTTTGAAATGTCTAAAAACACTTCACTTGACAGAGCTGGGTAAGCGGTTATTCAGAGAAGCCAACTTCAATAACTGTTTCC
Organism: Aplodontia rufa; assembly: GCA_004027875.1. Lineage (NCBI taxonomy): Eukaryota > Metazoa > Chordata > Mammalia > Rodentia > Aplodontiidae > Aplodontia > Aplodontia rufa. Next base: position 81,814 of record PVKS010004093.1, read on the forward strand.
AACTTATTTTTCCTTTAGATTGGAACACAGACAAAATATTGTGTCCTGTGAAGACAGAGTCTAATAAAATATATGTGCTTGCATTAGACCCAATTTTGAAGTGTTTTTAACTATGTGCAATATCTGTTAATTGTAAAATAATTAGACAATGTCAAATGAGTTCACACAAGAAGTCGCCTGCTACTCAGATAAGCAGAAGAGTCAACAGGTATTGATATTGACTGACTCGCACACGCTACATCACAGAGTGGACTGGATATCTCAACTGATTTTACTGACATCATAAAGAGAATTTCAGGCTCTAATTTTTAATGGTATTATAGTATTTCACTACATCAAATGTGGTTTAATTAATTTCAACAATTCCCAAGTTACACTTTGACAAATGTCCTTTTAGTGATATTTTGGAAATTATTTATGATATCTTCAATTTATGACCAAAGGAATACTGCCAGTAAACTTCCTGATGTCAAAGATCTAATTACCAGAGAATTTAAAACATTTTATTTTCCTACCTGCACCAGAATTACCATTACATTATTAATTTGCATTTTTTTACTTCTTGGAGTAAACATGCATAATTTACTGGATGTTGCTTGTTTGTGCTTTGGTTAACTGTCTTTATCCCTCTTACTTTTTTTAAGAGAGAGGGGCAGAGAAAGAGAATTAATTTTATTTAGTTTTTTATATGGCTTTCATTACTCCAACACTTTGTTGTGTACATGGTGCTGGGGTTTGAACCCGTGTACTTGGACATGCCAGGCAAGCGCTGTAACTGCTGAGCCACCACTCCAGTCCTGAACTGTCTTTATGTTGGTGATAAAAAAAAAAAAAATTGGTTTTGGTCCCAAATATTTGCTTCCTCTTTTGTATGAGGATTATGAAACACTGTCTAATGCCATATGATTTTTCAGGACGCATGCCTGTGGTATTAAGACTGGTTTATCAGGGCTGGAGCTTAGTGGTTACGGTGCTTTCCCGGCATGCACAAGTACACGGGTTCAAATCCCAGCACCCACATACACAACTAAGTGTCAGAGCAACAAAAGCCATGTGAAAAAATCAATGAAAATTGATTCTGTCTCTCTCTCTCTCTCTCTCTCTCACTGTCCTTTTCTCTTTAAAAAAAAAAAGACTGATTTATCCCTCATCCCATGAACAGACATCACTTTTTCCATATGTAAACAGAAGCTTTTTAAAGAGCAATGGTGTGCTTCTACTAACAGTGTGACAAAAATGGAATATCCCGAATGGCAGTTGCTTCCTCCATCAGAATCCTGGGACATGATACGGAATAGACCTGTGTCTAGTCACAGGGACCTGCAGTTCAAATGTAATTTGTTGTGGTAAGTCATAGGACTTTGGGATTCCTTGCTACTAGAGCTAAGCTCACAAATAAAGTGTTCTTTGACAATTTTTCAGTTGTGGATATCTTTTTCTTATAGACCTTAAGGTTATTAATAAATGTCAAGATACCTCATCATTTCTTATAAATCATGGAAAAATCTTCCACTTTATAATTCTGACTTTAACTGCATAATTAATTTACTATACATAAAGTATTTGATTTGATAAAGCAATTCTATGTCATCAATTAAATCACTTCTTGTATAGTCAAATCTTACCAATAGTTTTCATAACTTTTTAATTTCAGTGGCATCTTTAGAAATGTCATTCCCACTCTAAGGTTATAGGATCCTTGTATTCTCTGCTAGTTCTCTGAAGATTTTATTTTTTATATGCAAATTGTTAATTATTAAAATTTTAAATTGCTTTATAGAAATGTAAACTTATTTGTTTCCAAATTATTATCTGATCATCCAAATTTCACTTGCTCAAAAATCAACCTTTCTGCTGGATGTTGTATTGCTAATCCAAGCTACTAGTGAGGCTGAGCCAGGAGGATCACAATTTGAAGGTCTCCCTCAGCAGCTTAGCAACAAAATAAAAAAAATAAAAAGGCATTGGGATGTACCTCAGTGGTAAAGTGCCTCTGAGTTCAATCCCCAGGACCACACACACACACACACACACACACACACAACTTACTTACTGATTTTTTATTCTTAAATAATATTCTGAATTTTATCTCCTAGTCAACATTTTCATACATATCTGTCCATTTTTTACCCTATCATTTCTTTTCAGCATCAGCAATATGGAGTGAGTATATTGGGAGCATGAATAGGAAAATGGACTCTACTTTCAGAGAAATATTAATGAGGTTACTAAAAGCAGCAGCCAATGACATTTAATTTATAAATTTCTAAACAAATCTGCATGAATCAATGTTAATTAATTTATTTTTTTATTGTCAACTGTGTGGGAATATTTATATCACACCATGCATAAAGTAACTAAAAATTGACATCTTAAATTTTATGTGAGGTATAAATTTACCTAAATGAATCTTTGGATATCTCATTGAATGTTTATGACCATTATGTTAGATAAGTGGAAGATTTAAAGCAAACTGATTTATCAAATCAAGGACAACGAGGATGAAACAGAATTTCGGTCCCTACTTGTACTATACCATAATGTTTATAATATACTTATTCACTTTTCTTTGGGAATATTTATTCTGAATTTCAGAGAGAAGTGCCCTCCAAATACCTCACTGGCAGAATTTTAAGCAGGATATGTTCTGATATTCTAAAACCTTGCAAATATTGACATCTTAAAACAAACGTTTTCCTTATCTATCTCTATGTATTAACTATCTATCTGTCTATCATCTATCATTTATCGTCTATCCATTCATTTGTGTCATACTCTATATCCTTTACATGTTGTCTAGAAGTTTGGCTTCACACCTTCTCTCTGTCAGATCCAGGCTGATAATGTAGGCACCTTCTGAACAAAATACAAAGAAGGAAAAGAAGGACAAATTGCAAGAGCCTCTTAAATATTCCATCCAGGAAAAAACTCATTATTTCCATTGTAATTTCCTATGCCTCTTACATCAAGTTGAATGACTATAACTAATTCCAAAGGAAAGTGATGTACAGTCCAGCCATAGGACTGGAAGGAACCCTTTCGGTATTTGTGGAATAAATCTAATGACCACTGCCGCTTCCCCCGGGTCAGCGTGTTTAGAAATCTGGAAGGAGAATGACTCCGTATAATAATATAATAAAGAGACAAAGACATTTTGAGGGAATTGAAGTGGGGGAGCCAGGACAAAGGACCTTGAGCTCCTAACCCACTGGTCTTTATTATCTCCCATAACATAAGCAGGGAAGGCAGTTAACCTTGAACACTGCTATAACATATAGCCGAGTTTCTGCTTCAAAGGAAGCAGATGCCTATCCTAACTAGAGATAGATGTAAATGTATCCAAGCTTCCTTGAACAGCATCCTCATCTTATGCTAGCATAACAATTAGGGTCATTGTTGTCTTAAAGCAAGCTTCTGCATTTTGTCAAACTGACTTTTGCCAGGAGAAATTCCTGCCTTTCTGCTTTTGCATTAGTCAGGTATATTTTCAGCTTGGCTTGAAGAACAATGGTCCCGGAGAGACCACCACTTGGGCCACACCTGAATATTAGACTTCCTGGGAAGAGCATAGAGGAGAATCAGGTATTTTTGGATTATAAATTGGGTTAGAATAAGGGAATGACAAATTCTCAAGAATCTATACATCTTTAGCAATGTCCTTGGTGGCAGCACGGTGGTTTGAAAAACAATTCCAAGCTATGTGTATAGGAGTATATTTATTGGCTTTTGAATATTTTGTTACTCACAGTTTTCTTGTCCCAATTTCTGAGATAAAAAATTCCTCCTACATAAAAACCTGTAAACAAAGTTTTATTCACTGCCTTAGTTCCAATTTAAAACCCTCTCTTTAATAGATCAGAAAAAGGTTTAAAATATAGTGCTATCAAGGTATTATCTTCCTGACAGTATGTTAGGATGAGGCTGAAGTATTCATCCTCCCATGGTTGGAAATGGAACAATTAATTAATCTTTCTATGCACAAGGAATTACAATCTAAAATATAAAACTTCAAAGAAAAATATTCCTGCTATCTTCTCTTCTAATAGTTCTTTTAACAAAATACACATTAAACATAACAAAAAGTCTTTCATTTTAAAAAGAGAATCTTTTAAGAAATGAAAATATCATAAGAAAAGAAAATGAAAATTGGAATCTAATTTCCAATAACTGTCCTTTCTGGTTGATTCAATGTGATTCACCTAATAATATGAGTACATCAGAGTCATCAAAATTGCCAAGACTCTGCAAGTATTCTTTTGTCATTGGGAGGAACTTGGAAGTAAGCATTATGTAGAAGACTGTAGGCATTACTCCAGAGTCAGACATCAATATACATTATTAGAATATATGTGTATATATATGGTAATTAAAATACAGAGCTTTTTATTTAGAGAGAGAGAAAGAATCAATTTTATTTTGCTTTTCATGTGGCTTTCATTGCTCTGACACTTCATTGTGTATGTGGTGCTGGGATTCGAACTTGCATTTTTAAAAGGTAACATGCCTTTAAGGGATAGTGAGGAAGTATGAAGCACACTGAATAACAACAAATACAGTGCATAAGTAGGTGGGAAATAACAAGTAATTATTCGATCCTACTGCACATAAAGAAATAGAAATATCTCCAAATACTTCCCACAGGCTTTCTTGTGAACAGTGATATGTTCTTTAATGACCAGAAAACACTTTAGATAGTGCAAATAAAGATATACCAGATTAGGTTGATATTGCTACATCCCTGACTCCTTTTAGAAATGAGCACTGTGCTTTGTTGGGTTCATATCTGATTGTCATTTCTGTACAACCAACCAGGTATCCTAGTGAAATTCTTTCTCATGCTTTCCTTCAAGGAGATTGTGCCCCTTCATGGAGGTACAGACAAAACAGCAATGCAGGTGTGTGTTTTGTGATTCACCCACATCTACCTGACAAAGTAGCTAAGGTGGGCTTGCGTGAGTTAGCCCGTGGTAAATCAAGCCACAATGTGGCAACGTATAAAGAACTTGGTTCTACGAGAGCTGAAGGAAAGGTGCCCCAGGCTCAGCAAACGAGGAGCTGCCCAGGTTGTGAAAAAGAAGCAAGCCATCACCTCTCTCTCTCTGTCTCTCTCTCTCTCTCTCACTCTCTTCTGTTTAGACAATATCTTACATTGTAAATTTATTAGAAATATGATCCAGGTACTGTCTAGTCTTGGACAGCGTGCAGTGACTGACTTTATATCTTGGATATTTCTAAAAAGCCCTATTTTTCATCCCCCAAGCACCAGATAAAATCCCTGGAGACCCATTTGTTCCTTCCTCAGCTTTGTGGGAGCCAATTTTCTTTGAAACAAATTGTGAGATCACAGCATAGGAACAAAGACTCCACAAAGGCAGGTGACATGCAACAATTTCCACTCCCATCCCAGTTTCCCCAACTGCTACACACACAGTGGTTGGTAAACTATTACAAAGAAGAGCCATGGCTTAGGCAAGTTCAGCTTCTTCCTTTCTTAAGAGAAGATGACAGTCTCGTTGACCCTGACTCACTGCTAGCGCAGCTCACCCTGACTTCAGGGTGTGGGAGGAGGAAAGAGGCAGAAGCCTCGATGGCTCTCCATTTCTCTGAAGAGGGATAAAAACTCTCCAATTTGAGACCATGAGAGCAGGAGAGTATTACAGGAAACAATCCACAGTGTCGATTACCCAAAAACCACCTGAGTGCCTCAGAAATAAAGCTGCTGATGTAGAGAGTTCTGTCACTATATTTCTTAAAAAATAGGCATCAATGTAAATTTTCTCACTCTTATCCTTTAGTACCCATCTGTATATGCCAATGTGAGACTTGTTCGTTTTTAAAAGAGAGAAAGGCAAAGAGAGAAAAAGGATCAATTTTATTCATTTATCTGTTTTGTTTGTTTGTTTGTTTTTCTGACACTTCGTTGTGTATGTGGTGCTGGGGTTTGAACACAGGACCTCACAGATGCCAAACAAGTGCCTGAACCGCTGAGCCCAAAAGACTTGTTCTTTTGACTCAGTGAGTTAGTGAGATCTGACTTGTTAAAGTCCCTCTTATTTGTCATGTGAATGTCCTCGTATTCACAAAAGGAAGTCAATGAAAAATTTTCTTCTAGTCCTTCATTAATAAAAGTGAGTCATAACCTCATATCTTTAACCATGAAATATGCAAAACAAATTGTACTATGATAGTATTTTGGCTGAGTTGACTTTGTTACTCTTTTTTTCCCTGAATTAATGATCATAAAGATATCTTTTGAAATAGTGACTGTTTCTCATAAATTTTGGATAAGGAAGTGTTCAAAATTGTTTTTAAATGAACTTAAAGATGTATATGTGGTCATCCCAATGTTACTAATATTTCCATGGAAGTATATTTCAGAAATGTTATGAGATGAAGGTGATGAGAAGATACTATTTTCAGTTCGAGGAATTCTTAATGAATACTGAAAAAAAATTTTAAAGATATTAAAATTTCTTCTGAAGATGTAATTTGAGGTATAAAATCATACAAATTAAAACTCCATGCATCAGAGGCTGCCAGCTGATTACAAAGCTCATTTCCTCTTTTACCTGGGCAGAGTTGGACTACCTTTCTCAAGCTCCCTTGAAATTAGTGTGGCTGTGTGCCTGACTTCTGTTCAATGGAGTGTGAGTGCAGATGGCATGGGCCTGCTCCCGGTCTGCCCACTGAACCTTCCTGAATGTGGTGCTCTGCATTCTTTCCTTTCTGTTGCTCCCAGAGTGAATGCAACTGCAGGAATGATGGCACGGGGACACTAAGAGACCATGCATGTAGGTGAGTGTCCATTATGAATCTCTACTTAAGACTTTGTGTTGGGGCTGGAGCGGTAGCTCAGTGGTTATGGAGCTTGCCCAGCATGCATGAGTACATGGGTTCAAACCCCAGCACCCATGTCCACAACTAAGTGTCAGAGCAACGAAGGCCATGTGAAAACTTAATAAAAATTGATTCTGTGTCTCTGTCTCTCTCACTGTCCTTTCTTTAAAAAAAAAAAAAGACTTCATGTGAGCAATAAATTTAGTTCTATTGGTTGGATGTAATATACCTTTCAGTTCTCATATGACAGAATAAACTCCCAACTATAAACTTCTGACCAAAAATAAACAAACAAAAAACCCAGATGCTCAAAGGTGCTGAGTGGTAAATAAAGCAAGGGAGACTCTGTAGGAGCATCCATTCCAGGAGAAGCAAACACTATAAACAAAGTTTCCTACTGAATTTAACTCTGTACAGAGGACAGAGTAGTGTTTGTACTGAGGATGGTAACTAAAAATCGTACTGTGAGCCCCATCTTTCTGACCTGCAAATCAGAGGTCAGATTCTGGAAAATGATGAGAACCTTGGAAGAGTAGTTGATGGCCATGGGGCATCACAAATTCTGTGCTTTTGTCTCTGGCTGAACCCTACACTGTGCATTCACATGCAAATTCAACACAGCTCAAGTGAGAATAAAATAATAATTTGAATTCATATTCAAGAGATATTTCTTATGTATCGAAGTTACTTCCCAAATAGAAAACACTCTGGAAAACTATAATAGAATTCAGAGTATCAATGACATAGCATTGATAATGGTCAAGATAAAATATATTTTTCAAAAATTGTAGAAAATATGATCCATCTTAAAGATAAATATTAGTAGAAAAAATATCACACTTATGTTAAAAATAATAATGAGTATAGTTTAGTTAGGTTAGTGCTATCTATTGTAAATACCTCAGAACTAGAATTGGTTTACTGAATGCATTTTATCCATCTTCATCAAAGGTAATCTTAGACAGATAAATGAGATGGATTTATCAAAAATTTTTTATATAAACAAGGCTCAAGAAAGCAAAAAAGTTCAATTCTAATATATGCAAAATATGAATAAAAGAAGACTATAAGACTGAGTGTATAATTTTTTCATACATGAGAATGGACTACAGAAAGTTAATCATTCATTTGTTGGATGTCTGAATATTCCAGAGACTAACAAGTAGTCCAGGGAGGTAAAATAATATCATAGCTTTTAAAAATTTAGTCCATAATAAATTGCATCTCTGTGATTTACTGATGTTATTATTTTCTCATATGTAAAAGCATGAAAGTAACACAATGTCCTTTAAGTTCTAATGGCAGAAAACAGAAACACTTAAATATTTCCATATTATTATAAAGAATTTGCTGCTTTTAAACTAGAGAAAAAGGTTGAATGAACAGAAATCAAAGGGCTTCTTTTAGATTTCAATTTATTCTCTGGGAGTCAAAAGAGAACAGAAAGTGCAACAGCCACCTAAGAGGTAAGAAGCTCCTCTCACACAGCTGCCAACGTCCCAACCACCCGCAACTCCAAAGCTGGAAGAAAAGGAGTAGGACACTGAGTTCAGCCACAGCAAAACACAAGTCTGCAGAAGTCTACTTCAGTCAACACTGAAGGAGAAAAAAATATCCTGCACCCTGTCCCCTGTCAAAACTTGCAAATGCAGATCTCAGTGCAAACCTAAACCGTGTCCCAAACCTGGAAGCAAGGGAATATCAACCCAATACCGTTAGCCCTTTCAGAAAAGAGGAACACCCAGGAAGAAAGGGGGTAATTTGAGAATTTTACTGACATAAAATTCCAGGACCACAGGTTAGCTAACAGGACTGCTATAAACGTGAAATGAGATGAAACACATTACTGACCCTCAAAGATACTAGCTCCTTTCCCTTCTCATAACTGCTGATATCCAGATTCTCAGCTGCATCTCCAGTCAATCTAGCCTTGAGAATCTGGTTTGTCCACTAACTCATGGAAAGAAGTTCCCACACAGTAAGAAAGAAGTTCTTCCAAGACCCCAGAAGGAAAACTCGGAAGTCGATGAGGGGAAACGATCCCTTGTCTCTATCACTCAGAGAGGAAACAGCTCTGTTTCCTACGGAGAAATGTAAGGAGCTGACATGAGAAGGCAAGTTTTGGAAAACATGCAGCATTCAAGCAACAAGCAGATCACAAACCTCTGGGGACTTAGACAATGTCAGTTTGATATTTGAAGGAAAAAATATTGTATGTTTTGTAAGTAAGGTTGGTTCTCACTAATAAGAAACAAAGGAAAATACAGCCATTGACAGCTCAGAGTCACATCAGAAGGACTGAACCTTCGCATGGAATTGAACCACCAGCTTCACTGAGCTTCTTACAGCAGAATCCAGCTCAAGGTGCTTGCATGAGCTTCGCCTTAATATATATCAATAGGTTTATTTACAGTGAAAGAATTTGAGGTGCTGGTCACAGAGAGAAGAAAGCCCCCAGAATCATAACTAAGTTGTGTTAGAGAAGTTAGGAGCCAAGGCCCTGCTTTTATCCAACACAGAGGCAATGAGCCAGCAATAAAGAGATTTTAATTTAATGTGACTTCTTTCTCACATAAAAACATAACCTGGGGAAATCTGTGTTGCAAACATATGAACTCTGCTTCATTGCTGCCTTTCTTGTGATCCAACATTAAGAATATAGTCCTGACACACATCTGGTACCAAGTCTTTGTGGCATGAGCTTGTCCAGAGCTATAGGATTTAACACGTCTTCAATTCTTGCTGGAAAATTGGATAATTCCCTCCAGTTTCTGAAGAGAAAAATATTCTTCACCAGTGAACTTAGGAAAAGCTCCCAATGGAAGAAACTATAGAATAATAATTTCTACTTGAACATATGAAAGAAGAAACAGAAATGAAGCTTTGGAGTACAGGAAAAAGCCGTAGCCACTAATAATCAGTATTTCTTCTTTGTCCCCTTCTTCCTCTGGAAAAGTTTTCTTATTCTGATTTAAAAGTCAGGCCAATAGTTTGGAATTTAGTGTGAACAGTAACTCTCCCATTCAGTTTTACAATCTTTGAGGTAGTTACTCTTATTATCTTCATTTTTACAATTGAGGAAAGGTTAAGTATCTTGTGCAGGTACTCTATTCACGTGAGTTACAAATTACATTCTTCCCAGAAGCACAGAACAAAATACACAAGCTCTTCTGACTCATAACCTAGAGAAAAATATACTAAACACCTATATTATTTGTCTACAAAGTATACATATATATATATCAGAAATTTTTAATATTTATTGACATTGTGTGATGATCAAAGTTCTATGAAGAAGAAAAACGTCAAAATCAAATTACCTCATAATTTAATCCCAAAGTAAAAATAATTTGAAATGTAATCTTCTTTGTGAATGTATATATTTTTTTAAATAAAGAGAAAGGGACTGTGAGAGAGATACAGCACCAATTTTACTCAGTTTTTCATATGACCTTTTTTGCTCTGATAATTTGTTGTGTACATGGTGCTGGGGTTTGAACTCCCTTCCTTGTGCATGCCAGGTAAGCACTGTAACTATTGAGTCACCGCTCCAGCCCAAATGTGTATGTTTTAATTTACAAAATATTATACATAGTATGTCATTTCCCCCTTTTGAAAACTAATTTCCTTCATTTTTTTGTACTATTTCAAACAATGTGATTTTTGAAATTTCTTCTAAGGATCAGTTTATATCTGAAATATCTATTTTATGTTTAATCTTCAGTTGCATATGCAAAAAGAGAATCTCCTACCAAACTCCAGTAATAAAAGCTAAATATTAATTTTAGTAATTAGACATTTTCTTGGTTATTATCAATAAGTTGAACCACACAATGTTATTTATCTTAATGACTGAAATAAGGTCAAAATGTGTGGATGACCTACTGTATTAGCCAAGTTCTCATTGCTGTGACCAAAATATCTAACATAAGTAAAAGAGGAAAGATCACTTCGACTCATGGTGTCAGAGGTTTCAGTCTGTTAGTTGGTTCCATTGTTTTAATTCTGAGGTGAGGCAGAAGTGTAGGGAATGTGTGGTAGAAGAAGGCTGCTCAGCTCATGATAGCCAGGAAGGAGAGAAAGAGAAAGGGCGGGGGGAGAGGGAGAGAAAGGGAATGAGACAAAAAGAAATACCTTTGCAAGGCACACCCCCAGTGACCTACTTCCTCCAATGAGCTCCCACCTCCCACAGCCTCCACCACCTCCCAATAGTCCATTCAGTTATCCAGTGGATCAATTCACTGATGAAGTCACAATCCTCATGATCCAGTCATTCCCCAATCCCAAAGTCTGAACACTGCTGCATCAGTGTTCAGCAGCAGCCTTTCAACATGTAGCATGTGGGCAACATTCCAGATGGAAACAGTAATACTTACAAAAAGACAAAGATTAGGGAGTGAAAAACAAAAGAAATTGCCTATGTAACTGATAAGCTTCTGTGTCTCTAATGGACAAAAATCCTTTAATTAAATTTTTTAGAGTTACACTTTTAATTAATAATTCTACTGAAATTCAACCTCTCTAGTTGTGTGAATAATCTTATAAAAGTACCTATATAAATCTATAACAATATCCTGGTCCATTCCTCCTATTTGACAATTAAGTTAAATACAATTTCATGAATTAAATTCCTGTAATAATTGCAGATGTAGGAGAAAATGTAGATCTGGTAAAATAGATCTACTAAGTGAAAGCAAATTATTCTAGAACAGATAACAAAGTATTATGAATTATTTTTGCCCAGAGAGCTTTCTCAAATCAATTTCCCAATTGCTATTAACAGACCACAAAAGTTTTTGTGCTCTAGGGAGAATCATTTTCAAATTGTGCATATTCACAAGATATGCAAATCTCAAAACTTGCACAACCAAGTTCTGCATAATATAGTGAAAATTTGAGAGAGGAAATAGGATAAAAAAAATAAACAGTTGGACAGATAAATGGATAAATTGATACATGAGGAGAGATGTGACAGAAGATACAGATAGATATTCACACATACATATTTACACGGATGATATTTTAAGTTGAATGACTATATATTAATGCGCTGTAATAATAATAATAATAATAATAATAATAATGCACTGATTTTATGTAAATTATGTGTATGTTTATATTAGTCCATTGAAGTAGGCGCTTAAAATAAGATGTGGAAAGCGAGGTTTGAAACTGAACTGCCTATGACCTCTCACTTAATAACTTACACATGCCGTATTCAAACTTGAAATTTAAAAAGAGACCCTCAGTTATTTGATTAATGGTTTTAGTTTTCACCTATGAGTAAAAACATGCAGTATTAATGATTTTTGTGTCTGGCTTATTTCACTTAACATAATGTACTCCAATTCCATCAATCTGCCCAAAATATAGGATTTCATTTATTTTAGGAGATAATTCCAGCTTCAAATGTGAAGGGGAAATTAAATACTTTAACGATAAACTCATGCTTGCAAGATACGTGAACACTAACCCTGCTCTACAGAGCATTCTCAAAGATGTTCTCCATTCAGAAGACAATGCCAACGATATGATAAATCCTTAAACAAGTGTGAGTCAACAATTATACAACACAAACACTAACTTTCAAGATGACTCAAAATCCTGTAATAGATACAAAGTCTGTGAATCAGCCTCCCATATCTATTCTTTCCTTGAATGTGAACAGTCTCAATACCCCAATTAAAAGACACAGACTGACCCACTGGATCAAAAAACAAAATCCAACAATATGTTGCCTGCAAGAGACACATTTGACACTCAAAGATAGACACAGACTGAAAGTGAAAGGATGGCAAAACGTCTACCAGGCCTGTGGCTCAAAAAAGCAAGCTGGTGTAGCGATTATAATTTCTGAGAAAATTAATTTCCACTAAAGCTAGCCAGAAAGGACAAAGAGGGACACTTTATCATACTTAAAGGGACAGTTTACCAAGAAGATATAACGATAATCAACATTTATGCCCACAATTACAACCCCCCCAAATACCTAGAAAAAATACTTAAGGAAATTAATCCCCTCATTGATCTCAACACAATAATTCTGGGGGACTTCAACACACCACTATCAACTCTAGACAGATCATCAAAACAAAAAATCAATAAAGATGTCAGCAATCTGAAATACTCTATTAAACAATCGGGCTTAAAGACATTTACAGAATATTCCATCCTAAGACAGCTGAATTTACCTTCTTCTCATTGGCCCATGGATCCTTCTCTAAAATAGACCACATCCTAGTTCACTGGGATAATCTTAGCAAATATAAAAAAGTGGATATAATCCCATGTATTCTGTCAGATCATAATGCTATGATCTTAGCAATCAACAACAGGAGAAACAATAGAAACTATTCAAATAATTGGAAATTGAATAATTACCTCTTAAACGAAGGATGGGTAAAAGAGGAAATGAGAACAGAGATTATGAAGTTTTTGGAATTGAACGAAAATGAGGAAACAACATACCAAAACCTCTGGGACAGTATGAAGGCTTTCTTAAGAGGTAAATTTATAGCACTGTATGCATACATCAAAAAACTAGAAAGAGAGCAGATTAATAGCCTTATGCTTCAATTCAAACAACTTCAAAAGGAGGAACAATCCAACCCTAAATCTAACAGAAGACAGGAAATCACCAAAATCAGAGCTGAAATCAATGAAATTGAGAACAAAAAAGCTATTCAATCTATTAACAAATCCAAGAGTTGGTTCTTTGAAAGAGTGAACAAAATTGACAGACCCCTTGCCAACCTCACCAAAAGGAAGATCGAAATGGAGCAAATCAACATAATCAGAGACGAAAATGGGGATATCACCACAGACTCATCCAAGATCCAGAAGATTATCAGAACATGTTTTGAAAACTTATACTCTGCCAAATTTGATAACCTGGAGGACATGGACAGGTTTTTGGACACACACGACATCCCCTCTTTAACTCAGGAGGACATTGAAAATCTCAACCAACCTATCACAGAAAGCAAAATTGAAGCCGCAATCAAAGCTCTCCCAAAAAAGAAAAGTCCAAGTCTGAATGGATATCCGGCAGAATTCCACCAAGCCTTCACAGAAGAACTAACACCGATCCTCTTCAAGCTCTTCCAGGAAATTGAAAGAGAGGGAACACTCCCAAACACTTTCTATGAAGCAAACATTACACTGATTCCAAAGCCCAACAAAGACACGTCAAAGAAAGAAAACTACAGACCAATTTCCCTGATGAACATTGATGCAAGAATCCTTAATAAAATTTTATCTAATCAGATACAAAAGCACATTTAAAAAGATAATCCATTACGATCAAGTGGGCTTCATTCCAGGGAAACAAGGCTGGTTCAATATACACAAATCAATAAATGTAATTCACCACATAAACAGAATGAAAAACAAAAACCATATAATCATCTCAATGGATGCATAGAAGGCATTTGATAAAATTCAACACCACTTTATACTCAAAACTTTGGAAAAGATAGGGATCAAGGGAAGATACTTCAACTATGTCAGAACCATCTATGACAGACCCATAGCCAACATTATCCTCAATGGAGAAAAACTGAAAGCATTTCCACTGAATTCAGGTATGAGACAAGGCTGTCCTCTATCCCCACTCTTGTTCAATATAGTCCTTGAAACCCTTGCCAGAGCTATCAGTCAAGACAAGGAAATCAAAGTATTCGTATAGGAAAAGAGGAAGTCAAGTTATCGCTATTTGCAGACGACATGATTTTTACCTAGAATAACATTGGCCAGAAAACTCCTAGAGCTCATAGGTGATTTTAGCAAAGTAGCTGGATACAAGATCAACTCCAGCAAATCGCTAGCATTTCTTTACACCAGCAACAAATCTGCAGAAGAAGAAATCAGAAAATCTCTCCCATTCACCTTCACTTCCAAAAGAATGAAATACTTGGACAGTAACCTTACAAAGGATATTAAAGATCTATTCAAAGAAAATTGTCAAACACCAAAAAAAGAAATTACAGAAGACCTGAGCAGATGGAAAAACATTCCATGCTCATGGTTAGGCAGAATCAACATAATAAAGATGACCATTCTACCCAAAGCCCTTTACAGATTCAATGCAATCCCCATCAAGATACCTATGGCATTTTTCAGAGATATAGATAAAGCAATTCTCAAGTTCATATGGAACAACAGGAGACCCAGACTAGCCAAAACA